>VDFB02262419.1:0-28210 GCA_007258455.2 Sequoia sempervirens
TTTTGACACAAACAAACTCAAACATGTGTTATGATTTTTTATGTCACTTCTTCTTGGTATCATTTTCACTTTTTTACTTTTTTTTCTATGTCATGTATATTGTGACCCCCCTCACCCATTCTTCCATATACCTTTTATTATATTTTAGATTTTTTAATAAACCTTGTTTTTCGTGATTTTCACACTTATTTTATCTTTTATATTTGGTTGGGAATTCTTATCTTCCCTACTTGGAGTCATTTTAGTTTCCAATTTATTTTCTTGAAATATTTCCTCATATTCTTGTGTACATCCTCCTTATGCCTATGTTTTATTTACCTTTTCCTTTACTTTTATTTCCAACTTGGACTTATCTTTTACATATTATTTTTCTATTTATGTTTTGCATGCTTATGCTTATTAGAATTTTGTTTAGTACTCAAGGTTTTATGATCCTTGTCTTATAATTTTGGTTTCTCATGTTGCCTCATTAATTCTTACATTTTCATGCATATTGTGATACTTTTCTCATGTTTTTCCACATTATTCTTTGACTATTGATTATTTTCTTTGATCCTATTTATGTTCATGTAACACTTTTAGAGTTACCACATAGAGTAGAGGGCTTCATGCATTCCATTACATATTATTACCTTCATCATGTTGCATCTCATGTCTCTATCCCTTTACATCTTATGCTTATATGGTTATATCCTTACATTTTAGGTCATTAATTCTTCCTCCTTAACATAGTGTTATTTTATTTTTCACATCCTTGCATTTAAGGAATCATACCTTCCCCTTTACACATTATCCTTTCATTGATATATACCTTTTCATAGGCAATATATCATGTTTTCTCTCTTTCACATCATATAAGTATTTTATTATGATGTATTTAAATTAGAGGCATCATGCCTTTCCCCCCTCGTGAGTTTCATTATACTATCCTATCCATCTAGGGAAAACTAGCTTTATGCATGTGCACAATCATGTTTTCCCTTGCACCTCTTCTCTTCTCTACTTTTCATTTATTTCTCATGTGTGGGTTCCATACCTTGTTCTTGTGCATTTAACTTCTTCCTTGTAGCATGATCTACTCTCATGTGTTCACCCTAGATCCTTTTATATAATGTTCAGGTTATCCAACCTATTGTGCCCCTAAATCAAACTCCTTAGGTTTGAAACAATGTACACATGAATCCAAGATTTGAACAAATGAGATGAAGTGGTAGTTTCATGCTAGATTCAAAGTTCATCAAGATTGTCTCATCCTTCTCTAGACACTCATAATTTGTATGATTAATTTATGTTTTTTCCCTTAGATTTTTCTCCTCAACCTCACCTACATGGCATACACTAACTGAGTCTCTATCCAAGTCCATTTCCTTTTTAATTATTAATTAAATTTCTTACATGTTGTCCAAGTTTTCCCATGCTCTTGCATTAGGTTGGCACATGTCTTAGGTTCACTTGAATTGATTACATGCACAAATTATACTTGGTGATATACACATTTAGGTATATATCAAGCTCATGATGTTTCTCTTTCTATGTTTTATAGTACTCATTTTATTAAAGGATCCACATATTGATGCACATTTAGTGGTGATCTAGCAAGTGATATCATGATCTAGCACACACATCTAGTTACATGCTAAATATTTTCAAGTGATATATACCAAATATGCTCATGATATGTTTGTAATTTATGTATTTAAAGAAATTTTAATTGATGAACCTTTTTTCAAGTGATATATACCAAATATGCTCATGATACCAAATTTTCTCATGATATGTTTGCGATTCATATTTTTCTTTACTTTGGATTTAACAAATGAACAATTTATTTTGTGTTTTATTTATGCATTATTAACTGTACATTCATTGAAAGCATGTGTGTACATTTGAATATAGGTGAATTCAAATTTGAGTGCAATTTGTGATGGTGAATCCAAGGAATAGATGGAGGAAGTATCATCAAACAAGAGAGAGGAAGAGAAAAGTAGGTGAAGTAACATCTACTGAAGAAAAAACCCATGGAAAGTATTGATGACTAAGGTGACGTACAGGTACAAGAACAAACTAAACCTAGTAATAGAATTTTTTTCTATGGTATGGAAAATCTAATGGAGATGGATGAGGATTCTCTTTTCAATAATATTTCATTTGAAGATATATTATCTAAAAGCATAGTAAAATTACACTCTAAAAGAATATGGGATGAATTTTTTGAAGAAAAAGCTCTAATTGGAAGAGCACAATTCATTGCCAAGTTAAGACAAAAGGAAATGAACCATATTTTGGAGTTGTTAGGGGTTGATGATAGGAAAATGTCATCAGGTTCATTAAAACAAATAATTGTTGAAAACTTGCAAGAAGCATTGAATTGTATTGAAAATAAGAGTCGATCTAGTGATCTAAATGTTGCACGTAGAGAATTGATGACTGTAATTTATAGTAAGAAATTTTCACATAGAAGACAAGTTCAAGCAATTTTTGAATTACTAATTTTTTCTAGGAGAACTGTTCAAAGGTATATTCAAAAGAGAAATGAAATAAATGAAAAAATTGAGAAAAATTAGGTAAATATTTGTAGGATTCCCTGAAAAGATAGAATTTCAGAAGATGTAAAGAAATAGGTGGTTAAATATTGGACCAACCAATCTCATGTTTCTTCCAATAGAAGGGATACTATACAAATAATAGGTGAAGATGGTACAAAAATTTATCATCCAAAATATTTTATAGATACAACACATGAAAGTGAACTTTTTGAAGCATTCAGGCAAGAATTTTCAAATGTGAAGATTTGTCAAAGGATGTTTGAGACACTATGGCCATGATTTGTATGTATAAATAAATTACATGAAACTTGTTGTCAAAATAATGTTGAATTTTATCTACACCTATAATCATATAAAAAAGATATGGCAGTAATTGATTGAAATATAGCCATCCATGGAAGCACAACACAATTTGTGAAGTCTCTTGTATGTGAAAAATCAGAAGATTCAAGTGAATTCAATGTTCAGTGTATAAAAAATGTATGTAATGATTGTGGATATTTTAAGAATATTTTAAAAGTTGACAATATTGAAATGCAAGTTATTTGGAAGAGATTTGAATACGAGACATACTTAACAAAGTCAAGAGTCAAACCCAAAAAAATTATTCTCAAAGAAAGTGGATTTTCTTACAATGAATTCATGAATAAATTTTGTAAAATCATATATCCACATAACTAGCATTGTCATGGTGCAAGATGGAAAGCTAAGAAATTTTTTTATTCAAAGAATTGCTTTCCACTAGGTTGTATTCTCTCTATTGTATATTTCTCTAAGAACTATACATTTAGTCCTTAAACTAAGATTCAAAGTCAATATTATCATTCAGAGCAAGTTGTAATATTTGTGCAAGTTTTCTATAGGCATGCTGAGTTATAGGTAGATGGTATACAAAGTAGCAAAGATGATTGAATTATCATCAAAGAGGTTCAATTTTATATCAGTGGTGATATGAGTCATGATAGAAGCTATGTAGCTCATTGTTTCAATTTTTTTTTTGAAGAACTTAGATGATGTGACATAAATGTTGAACAACACTAGATATGTTCTAATAGATGTGCTAGTAAGTACATTATTTTTTTTAATTTTATTTACTGTTAACTTTGAGACTTAAATTGTTCAATTACTTATATATAATTACTCTTTTGAAGCTAATTTGGTTTTAGTGTAATTATTTGTAACTTCATAGGACAATTTAAGTTTGCAAAATATTTTGTTTGGTTAAGCCATCAACATGCTAGACGCAACACCAATTTTTTGTGAAAATTTTATGAGAGTGGACATGGAGAAGGAGAGCACGATGTAGTAGGAGCATGTGTGAAGCGTGCACTTCATCAACATGAACTTGTTGGTAGTCCACCATATATATATGAAATTTAGAGATATTTAAAAAAAAAAGATATATTTAAACTAAATTAAATTCTTTTAAGTTCCTTGAAAGTAATAGGTGACAAATTTTACCAACATGTGTACTTGTAGGTAATGCCATACAAAATGAAAATTAAATTATTGAATGATGCAAAATTCATTTTTCCACTCATGACTCAACATACAACACATGGTATTTTTGGGAAGTTACAAGTACACCTAGTCAAAATTTGTTAAATTTAAATTTCAAAGTGTGTGTACATGATTTAATTAAATTTTCAAATTTAAATTATATATATATATATATATATTCACTTAAATTGATCACTAGTGGATGTTTGTAATTTACAGATATTGATCAATCAAATCCTTATAATTATCAAACAATTCATAGTATTAGAAGTCTACATCAAATCATGACAACAGGAAGTAGCAAGACTTATGCAATTAATGTGAGAGGAAAATCATGTTTTTGTGTTGATTACATTGAGGATAATGCAAATATTGTTCAATGTGAGAATATTAGAGATGTGTATGTTTCATGATGGGAAATGAGACAATTAATATCAATGCCTCCTTTTGATGAAAATGACAATGTCAATGTCTATGATCCTCTATATTCAGTTGATTGCAAACGTGTATTTGATTTAGTTGTTATAGTTATGAAAATTTATTAACTTAAAATTGATTTAAATATATTCTATGTAAGTAAGTTTCAAGAATTTTTATATATAAATTTATATATATTTAAAATATATCTATAACTTTTATAAACTTTACATGGTGTGTGTATAGGAGATATTTTCACTATTGTTGCAGATCCTAACAATCTAAAAGGTGTATATTACTATCTACTAAGATGTACACAACCAAAAAGTAAATTGGTGGAATCGATGACAAATGGTGATGTACAAGAGTATCTCACTGGATCAGTCGTTATTGAAGGCACATATTATTAACAAATAAAGATAGATAAAAATGGTATTATATTTGTTGATTATATTCCAGGATAAAAGGTTCTAAATTATAGTCACTTAGTTATAGCAACAAAAATAAATTTAGAAACTTTACCTAAAAGAGGATGTGCCAAACAAAAGTGGAGGTTTCCTATTGAAGATCATGAAAATATTTTAGAGATAAGTAAAGATAGAAAGGATCCATATTATATGTACCAGGAGCTTTAAGTTTTTTTTGGATATATATATATATATTGATTGGACATGTGACATGATTTAGAATGGGTCTTTTTCAAAGGCTTGGTCATTTATTTTTGGAATTTTATTTAAATTTTTTCCATGTGGAATTATTAATTTAGTTCAAGAATCTTTGATTTCATAATTTACATTTGAAAACCCACTTGAATATGCATGTTAGATCATATATGCTTGATACAAAACCTAGTGACTTTAAAAAAAAAAATTCAACCATTTTGCTTAAATTCCTTTAAATCATCTATTTCTAATTATAGTTTATTGGGGCGCCTGCAGTGTACAGGATTCATGAATATTTATTCATTTGTTGAATCTTAGATAGTGTGTGCATGCTGCTGATTTACAAACCCTATAGTGACTTTAAAAAGTTCATTTTTCTAAATTCTTCAAATCATCTATTCAATGGTGTTTTTATGTTTGAGGATGGAATTAAGTTCACTTTCAAATCTTCAATTTTCATTTATTGTTCAACTCCCTTGCTGAATCCTTTTATATTGCAGTTTACAACCTTACGTGTAGTTTATGTTTCAATTTTGCGCCAAATTTGCATGTTTCTACATGTAAGATTATTAATTTTCAAGATCTCATTTCGTTTGTTCAACTCCATAATTATAACTTTTGCATCATGTAGATTTCAAAACATCTGACTGGCAAAAATCATTTTTTCCTAAGACAAAGAGATGATTTGAGATTTATACCTAAGAAAATGCATTTAAGGATAATGCTAATTAATATGAATATATATCACAGGTTGAACAAATAATGATGTGAACAATTCCGTGGGTGCCTCAAATTTAAATGTGGGAACCTCATTTTTATCAAATTATATCTCGAACTGGCTCATATAGTGGAGTTGAATTAAATGAAGACTAATGTTCGTCCATGTCAAACATAATCTGATGTGGATGATTAAAGGTGAAATAAAATGAACTTTCATCACCAAATTTAATGAGATACACTATAATCTGGGTCAACTCAATCCCATTAGTATTTAACTACCCTATGACATGGTGGTTGTGTTATTTTACTCTATAAATATATATTGTGTGTGAGTGTTCATGTTTGAAGTCTTCTTTTGGTCCCCTAGTCACATGGGTAAACACTAGTAGCTATGTTGAATACCATATGAAGTGAATTTATGTTGGGATCATGTGGTTTTAGAAGGTTTTGAAAGGTTTTTTCTAGTAGGTTCTTAAATATGATTCAAGTGTTGGTATGCTCTTTATTAGTATAATTTTTTTATACTTTTTCTTATTGGGTTCCTAAACTATGATTACTTTATTGTAATTTTGTGACAAATTGGATCTAGTTGATTTGGTGTTTGAGTGGTGAAGAATATACATGTTGTCTCGTGTTTTCTTTATTTTTTATGTTACTAATGTGACATTCAATATTTTTATTATATTATCCAAGATCTATAGGCATTGTAATTTATTTTCTTTCACTTAGAGTAGAAACCATAATTTTCTATAACCTTTGGTATGTTATGTGTATCATTTTCTTGAATGTTCTTGTGTCTTTCTTGTTCACCTTGGTGCATTGGAATATTCATTACAGTAGTGAATCATAATAATGGTGATTGGGGTGCTTGAGATAGCTATATTTTGGCATCAATAGTTGTTTACCATGTATAGCTTGAGACCACATGTAATGGGATCTTTGGTTATTATTTGGAATGATCACTTTTTAATATATAGTTGTCATGGGAAGATCTAGATACTTATATTATGTGCATAGTGAGATTTTATCAATTTCCAATTGCATAAATGTTCCATGGAATTCTTAAGTTCAAGAATAGATTTAATTTCATTTGCATTCAACTCCACTTGTAGCTCATCATCCAGATCAATTTCTTTGCATGCACTTGATGAAATTCATGTGTATTAGATTATAATATGGAATTCTTAAGTTCAATTGAATAGATTTGATTTCATTTACATTCAACTAGGCACAAGTATAGCTCATCATCTAGTTTAAATTATTTGCATGCACATTCAAATTAATGTACATTAGATTATATGGAATTCTTAAGTTCATATAGCATCATATACATACATAATTTACATTTAACCTAGAGTGACTTTAAAAATGAACATTTAGAGCTAAGAATTCCTTATCATCTATTTCCAATTGCATTTTTATGTTCCACTTAAATAAAATTGAATCTCTTAGGAATTGACCTAGAACTTACATATTTGCACTCAAATTATTTCTATTTCTTGGCCCATTTAAAGAAGAAATCATTTTGATAATTATTTGAACATACATCTTTTTAAATTTACAAATAACAACCATTAGATAGTTCAAAATTTTTATTTCACGATGTAAATAGATGTAACGACTTGTGTTCAAACCATAATAGTGCATGTATAACAAACTTGTTCAAACCATAGTAATGTATGAATGTGATGTAAATCATAACAAGTACATATACCATAAAACATAAATGTATGTAATGTGATGTAAATTATAAAAAAGTGTCTACCATAATAATTTGATCTCAAACCATAATATCGTAAAACATGTAAAACATCTCAAAGAGAGGGATATCTAGTATGAATAGAATCATTAGATCTCTAGCCCAATCTCTCCCTCAATCTCTCCCTCGGTCCATGGCCTGGCAATCTCTCCCTCAATCAATGTCATGATCCCTCTCCTGATCCAAGATGTCTAGATCCATGTCCTAATCCAAGCTCTCTTGATCTGTGTCCTGAGCCTCATCCCAAGCCCTCTACAAGTTCAAGTACATGTATGTAATTTAATTTTTAATACATGTATGTGTACATATATATAAAATTATCTAAGACTTACAATGTACAAGTTCAATGTGTTCAAAATTACATCAAGTAAATTTTTTTATTTTTTTAGGCAAAAGTGGCAAGCCACTGTGATATTTTATATATATAAATAAATAGTATGTAACAAAAACCTGATTCGAAAGAGCATACAAGAAGGAAAGAACCAGGAAGAAAACCTCTGGTTGTAGCTCTTATTAGATACATAAATTATTATTAAAACATGTTGATAATGGGACCCAAACTAACCCCCTTCACAAGTAGACATTTTGGAATAAGATTTCTTTCTTTTCTACACAAGAATCCAATGATTATCCATAGAAGCCTTATCAAGAACTAAAGATTTACTTGGTGAAATGTCCCAATCACCATCCTCTAAATGTCTCTTTTTATTCCCAAGCTTAATTGATTGCTAATCTTGTGGAAGAGTGGCAAACTTCACACTAGATTTTGCTACTAGAACCACAAACGAAGTAGATTATGACCCAAATGGAAGTAACTCTTTTTGTTGTTATTGAAAGGTGACATCCTTCACATTCTATTTTGTTGGAAGACGCTTTAATGCTGAAAGAACTGGTGATAAAGTGGAAGAATCAATTGCTTTCTACCCAAGAGAGTAGGGCTTTGAAAGGACATCTTTACACCATGATGGTTGTTTTTTAACTGGTTTATCTTTAATGTGACATGTTGCAACCACATGACCTATTTCAAAGAATCTCCTGCACTAAAAGGGAAGACCTTCATAGTCCAAAAATTTATTCCAAGAATGACCAATAAATTTTAGAGTTATATTGGCAAGTAGGTCCTTGGAGATATCCAAATGTACTAAGATTCGAGAAAAATTAGTTTGGGAAAATTCTGTAGTTTTCTTGTCTACAGCCAAGAAAGAGCCTAAAAAATTTCCAATAGATTTCAAACACGACTAGAGCCAAAATTGAAGTGGAAGATTAGGAAGTTGAACCCAGACTGGTATAATGTTGAAGGATTCAGAAGAAGGGTTGAAGGATGGGTGCCAAGGTTTGAGAAAAGGATAGTGTTGCTTCCATGACCAATGGTGGTAAAATAACATGGAATCCTTATCTTTGGTGGAATCAAAAGCAGCAATAAAAAAACCATGAGCAGTGAGAAATTTTTGGGGAGCCTTTTGTAGTAAGGGGAAAATTTTATTTTATCCAATTATTTAGATTTGAAGCAAATGGCCAAATTTGGTGAAAATGATAAATTAAGGAATGAGAAGAAAAATGTTTCTCTCCTTGCAATACTTCATCCCCAAACTCTAGGACAAGGGATGCTTCTACACATTTGAGGACTTTACACCCCAGACTCATGTGACCTCTCAAATCAGAAACAAATGATATAGAAGGAACTTGAGTATTTTTGCATAACTTTGATTCAACAATAGCCGCAGAAATTTCAATGGAGACTCTAGATTCTAAAAAACTCATCTCAGGAAGTTTGAAAGATCCATCAAAACTTACATTGGAAACCCCAAAATTTAGGTAACTCTTTTCATTGGATGTATCTAACCTTGTACCACTTGTGCAGTCCATTTTGATTTAGGTACCACAGATGAGGGGAGAGATTTCCACAATAGCCTTAGGCTTAGGATAGGGCTCATTGAAGCAGTTAAAGTAGAAGAAGTACAAATCGACCATGTTGAAGGGAATCACTATGAGGGCACCAAAGGACTCAAACTACCAGTCATATCATCGAGTAAAAATTTGTCAAACCCAATTGTTCATACAAGAGATAACCCTTTGGAACCATTTTCTAAAAAGGCAACATGAAGCCCTAGCATATGAGCAGAGGAAGAATCGATTGGAGCATTTGAGACATCCTTTTTATGCATTATGGTTTGAATCTTCACCTTTGGATCAGATGGGCGAGGTCTATTGCCAGGAGGTGAAACACCTAACCTTTTGAAGAATCTAGGATTCATTACAGAAACTGTTACTGGAGTTGCAAGAGCCATCTCCTATATTAGCAAACAAACACATTCACCACCCCACATATATAGGAACAAGAAAGCCGCCCCTGAGACAAATCAGAAAGGGCCAACAAGGCCAAAGTATGAACAAAAAACCCTTCAATGTAGGCACACATCACTCGAAACCACTTCCACAGCCTCAAAACACCCAAAGTAATTTATTTTTTTATTATTTAAATGTAACTCAATTGTATACTGCATGGGATTGCCATCATGCACCAAATTTCCAAACTATGACAAATCACCATACTGCTAAGAATTTTCAAATACATGATTTCAATCAAGAGTTAAAGAACTAGACTTTAAAATAAATTTTTTTGTACATAAATTTTTAGAACACAATATATATATATATATAAATTATTCAAGTACCTATCATGCCTCCTCGATGGATCTACCATTCCCACGAATATCACAAGTATGCAAAGACACCACAGGGGGATTTGTAGTTGGTACAATATCAGTGCCAAAAATAAGCTAACTATATGTGCCATGGACAATATAAGGTGCCCAAATAATCTCAATGTGATTTGTAGCATGCTGAGGACCTAGACAAGCTATAGGATCAATAGAAACATGATGCGCATGGGATCCTGTAGGCTACTATGGAATATCCACTGAAGTTGCCACCTCATGGCTCGTATGTGTACCGAGATATTGTTGTCTAATAAAGGCCTATACTTGGTCAAGAGGGATCCCATGGTCCTCATTGATGACTTGATAAGTTGCTAGTAAATTTAAAATAGAGACTCTACATATATTATGTAGAGTCAAGTGACTCATATGGTCAACATCTAATGGAGTAGGTAGATTAGAATGAATAAATGGATCATAAGATGTAGATGTAGACTCAATGGTAGGAAGGTTAATCCATGGGCATAATAAGCATCTATCAACTCAATCATATGACATCTAATCGATCTATCATAATAGTGGCAATACTGTCAAAAATATGGGATCTAGTGGAGCATGCTACTGACTCCCCTATTGCTACCAATTCCAAACATTTTGGTAGAAACAAAAGGTTTGGGACAGCTAATTCCCTCTTTCTCATAGGTGGTGGCAAATATGGACATCTAACTCTTTTTTGTCAGAAAAATGACCTTTACCTTGGCTAGCATGCTCAAGATAAAATGTGTAGTCCACATCTCTCTATAGATGAAACTATGCATATAACTATTTGAAAAAATATAGTGGTAGCTCATCATTGTGAGACCATCTATGATAAGCTGCCAACCATCAAGGTTATATGAATGGTGCATTAAGAGTATCTACACACCTCATCACCGTATATCCTCTAATTCTATTTTTCCTTTATAAGCAGGGAACACGATAAAAACATTTTCTCATGAAACTCATTTGCCAACATCTTTCCATTTATTTGTGCCAGTAACACTCCTAAAAAAGAGAAAAATAAAACTGCTTAGTACTTATATCAAATGTCATAAGGATTGAATGATTGGATTTTCCCAATCATTTGTATAATCTCATTTCTAATTTTGACTAATCAATCTCAATTAGCCAAATTAGGTGAGTTGTGAATTGTTTGATCTAAACATCTTAGTGCATTTTCTAATCTAGCAATACTCTCCTAATATAAATTTGATCTAACTTGAGCATGTTGCTCAGAATGAGGAGAATGATGTGATCCCTCATCAACCATGATATATATATATAAGTATAGAGAGATCTACATAACATTAAAACAAAATAGTTCACCTTCTACAACCTAGATAACATAAGAAATTTGACAACTCCAACGAGACTTGATATACATATATATATATTTATGTATACATGTGCATGTATGTATATATATGTATGTGTACATGTATGTACATACATGTGTGTGTATGTGTATGTATACATATGTATATATGTATGTATGTATATATGTACATGTACATGCACATGACATATGTATATATGTATGTATGTATAAATATATGTATGTACATGGACATATACAGACATGTATTTATACACACATACATACATGTACACACATACACATGGAACATCAGAAAAATTCTCCTTTTCCTTGCTTGATTTGGGAATAATTAATGAAAAATAGGACTTAACATCGCCTTGATCTAGTGTTGTGAGGTGTTTTACACATCCACATTAGGTCTAGGGCCCGTCTAAGCTAAATAAACCTAATTTTTCCTCAAGTTAATATTGTAAAATGTATTTATTTACACTTTCACTAAAGTGGACCTAATCTAGTGTTGTAATGTGTTTCACATTCACATGGGATATAGGGCGCCTCTAAACTAAATAGACCCAATTTTTCCTTAATTTAGTGTTGTAAAGTGTAATTATTTACAATTTCACATTGAATTTTGGCCCTCCTGCATTTATGACCTTAATATCATCATTAATAGGTCCCTATCGCCCCATATTATGCATCCCAAGGCATATTTTAATCAAAAACCTGACAAAATCAACATATAAACTTAATTTATGCACTCCCTAACACTTTAGCTCTTAAAATAACCCCTATGGGACCCATTTGACACTTTGGGTGAATGAGTCCCATCCAAGTGGGACTCATTCACCAAACTTGGTGAATGAGTCCCATTTGAGCTATTTTCAAAATTTGAGCGGGAAAAACTAGGTTTTAAGTTCAAATTTCCCCTATGTTGGCCATGGGGATCAAATTAATAGTCATGTGAGTGCATTTCCTATATAAGAAAGCTTTCAAATCCTTATTTCACATAAGCAACATATGCCTACATGTTATTAAGACAAGCAAGCAAGAGTTAAGCATTCCAAAGTCATCAAGATAGCTTTCAAGATCAATTTTAAGGAATTTAAGGGCATATTCTTCATCATTTGTTACAATAATTCAAGATCCATCATCATAGAAAGGTTCTAATTACATTATTTCATGTTCATGATTCATTATCTTATTTCATCATTTTGGTTTAATTACCTAAAAGGGGTTTAACCAAGGAAAATCCCTATTCCCTAACAATCAACACTTTCTCTCTCTCTCTCTCTCTCTCTCTCTCTCTCTCTCTCTCTCTCTTTGTGTGATTGTAGATTTAGGTACTTTGAGGACTTGAAGATCATTGAAGATTAGGTTTCAAGCTTTCCTCCCCATTTGCAAGGTCATAATCTTCACTAAAAGATCATCTACAACCCTGAAATCAGAGTTTTGGATCTGGGAACCTGTAGGAGCAAATTGAGCAAATAGAGAAGTGTAGATTAGAAATTTGAATTTCAAAAATATCCAAACTAGACTTATTCACCACAAGTGGTGAATGAGTCCCATTTTTGGTCAATTTTGAGATTATGGCATTTTTGGATACCCTTTTACGAGAAACTTGTTCTTGTGCAGAAACCTTGATATGGCACTGATTCACCAAAATTGGAAAATGAGTCCTAGTGGGCCAAAACTTTAGAATCAACAACATTTCCAATCTCCATTCAAGTCTCTACAAGTTTCCAAGTGCACACATTTTGTTATGTAGCTTTATGTTTTGTTCTTCTTACATTTCTAGATCATTTAAATCAAGTTTGCATTCTACTAGGGTTTTGCATTCCATCTTACATTTCATTATCCTTTCCAAATTTAAAAATTGGTGGTGAACCCCTCATTATATCATATTCATCTCCTAGGAAATCCCTATTGCAAGATTTCAATCTCCTTTGCATTGAGATCTCTAGGGTTATCCTTGAGTGGAATCTCTTTAAAAGTGGGTGTGAATACATCATCACACACACCATTTTTTCATAGGTTCCATTTTGATGAACTAACATTTAGAATACCTTCTTTTTTGATTTGGAGTCCATCATCATCCTAGATCTATCTTTCATTGACTTTGCATTGCATTTTTCATTAGTTAATTGGTATTCTAGTGTTTCAAAATTTTACATTAGGGAAAGTGCATATAGGTTGCAATTTTGCATCTCAAATAATTTAAAATCATCTAAAAACTGCATTTTCACTTAGGATACACATCATACAACATAAAAAGCATCAAAATCAATTGAAAATTTCTTAATTTTTTTAAAAAAATTCCTACTGGGACTCATTTTCCACCTTGGGCGAATCAATCCCTCTGCACATCTAAAACTACATTTTACAACACTTCCTTATTTTTAAGCTTATGTTTGTTTCCATTGATTATCTATTTTAGTGGTTTGACTTTCTATTACAGGCATTTCACTAAATATAGCTTAAATTGGTCCATTTCATGTATTTCTCAATTTAAAATTTGCATTTACACTTTCAAATTAGTGCATAGTGTAATCAACTAACTACCTTATTTCCAATCTTAAAATTGCATTTAAACATTTCAATTTAGGTCATTGCATTGCATGTTATTTACTTTTCCATAATAACATGTTTGCTTCAAGGAGATGTGGATTTTATATGGTTAAAAATGGATTGCATAAGTATAACATCGCCTCTTATGAGTTCGATTTAGATTATAACAATGAGGTCATTAATAAACATGTTATTCATCCTTCTACTACCTTTCATAGTTATGACAACATCTTAGCAAAAGTGGATCAAACCATTAAAGCAATCCTTAATATTACATTTCCTATTGGTAAGTATGGCACGATATAAGAGGATGCAAGTGTAGACAATCATAACAATCATTCTTGTTATTCTCCTGATACCTCTCCTCTTAGTGACAAAGGTATCTTGGTGAAATAAGATACAAGCATTGAGGGTCTTGATTGTACCTCTCCTCATCCACCTTTGAAAGATATTATAAAACAAGAAGATGAGATCATAGAAACATTTTTAAACATCACCTTACCTAGTCTCCCTTCATCCCTTGCATGTGAGAATGTTTTAGCAAAACAGGATGATATCATAGATAGCAACAATTGTCCCTCTTCTAATATCCCTCCTTGATGCAAAGAGGATACATTGGTGTTTGAAGATGCACATATTGAGAGCCATGAGAATCTTGGTCCTCCCTTCCCTAATGCCCCTACCATTTGGAAATATATATTTGATAAGCATTAAAATCACAATTGTCCTTCTTTTGATGCCTCCCTTACTTGTGATGAAGCTACTTTACAAAATTCAACCATGGAATGTGATGACATCTTAAAATATATCCTAGAGGACTAGAGAAGATAATATGGAAAAAGAGAATGAGACCTTAGAGAAAAAGTAAAATCAAATAGAGCCTTCTTATAATATCCCCACTATCGATAAACAATAAGTTTCAACCATTGATAACTCCCTTACTTGCGATGAAGTAATTATGGAAGAACCAATCCTTTAATTTCAAGAGCATTTGGTTTGTATTTATCCTAAAAAATCTCCTCCTAGTGAGGCTATCATGGTGCAAGAAAATGACAATAATAGTCATGTGTCTTCCTTGGGTGATGGTAAAAAGGTGATACTAGATTGCCCTTTATTAGAGATACATCAAATCACAACCACTGAGGTTATGAATGCACAAGTGTCCATTAGATCCACCTCAACTATTGGACCTTATACATATCCTATGGGACATCCTAATAATCCTCTAATCCTTTACCCACCTTCACACAAACCTCAAACTCAAAACAAACCTAAACTTATCCTTTACCCACCTAAGAATAATGTGTCATAGTAGCTGATTCATAATATCGTTTCTCATACATATAACACTAGAAACAATCTGTAACCAAGCCAAAGACATCCAAAATCCCCCCCTTTTCCTAATCCCATTTTTCCTAGTGCTCCCCGTTTAACTTGTCATAGTGGTAAGGAGTATGATCTTGTTGAACAACTTAAAAATACTCCTGCAAAGATATCCCTGTGGGATCTAATTTAGAATTCACCTAATTATGACACTATACTTCAAACAGCCTTGCAACAAGTTCCTAGCACTTCTAATGTGCAACCAAATGACATAGCATCCATGATTCAAGGAATAAATGGTGACATTGTTTTCCACCAAAGTGAACTCCCCCCTTTGGAAGTGCAAAAGAGAAATGATACTTTCATGGTATTAGTTCAATATAAAATAATAGGGATAAAGTGAACCCTTGTTGACAATGGCTCAACACTTAACGTGTGTAGCATAAACCTTTTCGATAGGCTTCGTGTGGACAAATCATGATTCCTTGTCTATCTGTGGATTTGACAATGTAGAAAAAAAACTGCTTGGTGTGATCACTTTACCTATTACAACTAGAAAAGCCACATTGGAAACACTAATCCATGTTATGCCTCATGATCTCTCATGTAATCTCCTTTTAGGCAGAATGTGGATTCATGAAATGAATGGTGTTCTTTCCACTCTTCATTGTAAAATGAAGTATATTTACAACAACAAAGTGTACACACTCGAAGTTGACCCCAACCCAAACAATTGTTTAACATTGAGAAAGGAAAGGAAAATCCTTTAGCAACATTGACACCAACCACACAAGTAGAACCCATGCAACAAAAAGACAATGAAAAAAATATTAAGGAAGTCATGAAGTTATTAAATGATGATTGGGGTTCCTTGGATTTCACACCTAGCTTTGATGGGCAACCAAAGATCATAATAAAGAAGCATGAAAAAGAAAAAGTGGTAATGTTGACACAAAACTTGAAAGACCCTTCGAAAGCTTCCACCTCAACCATGTTATACAAAGAAAAAAATTACACAACAAACTTTGATGAACTTAATTATGAGAAACCACCGAATCCAAAAGAGATGAAGAATATTTATGGAAAAGGTTATGAAATGATGAAACAACTCAGCTATAGTAGAAAAGGATGTGGTGTTAGAGAACAAGGTATTTTTGTCCCTATAGAGCGTCACACACAAGAAAAGACTAGTGGTCTTGGATATTTCCCTTGAAAGAAAAAAACAAGCATTCACTTAATATCAACACTATCACAAAAGATTATTCTAAGCTGACTTTAATAGTAGTGCATCCTAAACTGATAGACACTAGTGGTCTTGAAAGTTATCCTTTGCAAGAAATGAAACTAACAAAGACATCTTCGCTAAATATCAATGTCATCTCACAAAACACTAATGATTTGAGTTAGTTAGATTTTACACCCTCCTATAAAGGAAAGAACAAAATCTCACAATCTAAAGAGTCTTGCATAGGTATGACATCTTCATCACAAAATAAAGGAACATCTTCTTTGGATCAAGAAGGTATCTCGTCGAGACCCCTGCAAGATCATTTGGTATCCCTTCCTCCAAGAACTCAAAAGAAATTTTACTACAAACATTCATTTTGTGCATATCATAGAGTTCACGATCATTCCATTAATGAATGTAAGTTCCTCTAACAGATACTTATTTTCATCTTATTCAGCTCATCCTTGTCCTCCACCAAGAGGGGGCAAGGGGTTAGATAGCCTTTTCCACGAATGTCACTTGTCTCTTTTGGCTAGTTGATCAGCTTTCATGTACATATAAGAGCAAGCTTAAGATGTGGATGATGTGCCTTAAGTTGGATCACATGTGACATACTACCTTTTTCATGACGTAGCTTATTGGAAACATATGACTTGGCATAGGGATTTCTAATAAGCTCTCATATCTTTTACTTTAAAGAAATTGCTCACAGTAATGGTGTTAGCAATCACTTTAAAGTGGGGGCATACATAGACACTCATATTTCACTATGCAATTTTCTTTCTTCTTGTGATGTGTCCTTTTCTTGTGGTGTCATTGGGCTTGATTTCCTCCAAGAGTGTGATATTTCTTTGACTTGTCCTCTCTTAGAGACATTAGGAAGGATGTTCCCTAAGAAGAGACCTTGCACGAATTAAGCAAAATCACTTTGAACAAATCTTACACTATTTTGAATTTACAATGTCTATGACTTTCAAGCATACAAAGTTTTGCTTCCCTCATGAAGCTCAAAGATCATTTTTGCGTGGTGCCTTATCAAAGCTATCAGGAGGTATAAATTTGGTATGGTTTGAGCAAGAAGCCTGAACAAGGAATGACTTTACCCATAGCCACTCCTGTGTGTGTGTGAGTGCATACCAGTGATGAGTGTATGTTTCTCACCTTCCCGAACTTCTCACCCAGTGGAAAACCAAGACTTTTGTTGCCTCAGACTTGAGTGTGTATTTTTTGACAAACAACCTAGATCTTATCCACATCGTGTTGGAAAAATGGTTGAAGCTTGATCCACCTTATTTTTATTTTTACTTGCTTTTATTTCTCTTAGTTATTGACATTGCATGTTTGCATATCTTATGTGTGCCCTTTTGTGCTTATGTCAGTTTAACTTAGGAACTTGGATCCTCGAGGCTTGATCGCTTCCTTGATCTTTGTTATCCTAGACCATCCACATCGGTACACTTGGACCCCTCTTGCATGTCTAATTTAGTGTGAGTTTGAAGCAAGTCTATCCTCTCACTAAAGTGGAGGTTAGATGGAACATCGAAAAAAGTTAAATTTTACTTGCTTGATTTGGGAATAATTAATGACAAATAGGACTTAACATCACCTTGATCTAGTGTTGTGAGGTGTTTTACACATCCACATTAGGTCTAGGGCCCGTCTAAGCTAAATAAACCTAATTTTTCCTTAATTTAATGTTGTAAAATGTATTTATTTACACTTTCACATTAAATTTAGGAGGTTTGTAAACTAAAGCAGACCTAATCTAGTGTTGTAATGTGTTTCATATTCACATGGGATTTAGAGCCCTTCTAAGCTAAATAGAACCAATTTTTCCTTAATTTAGTTTTGTAAAGTGTATTTATTTACACTTTCACATTGAATTTTGGGCCCTCCTAAATTTATGACCTTAATATCATCATTAATAAGCCCCTATGGCCCCATATTATGCATCCCAAGGTATATTTTAATAAAAAACCTGATAAAATCAACATATGAACTTAATTTATGCACTCCCCAACACTTTATCTCTTAAAATAGCCCCTTTGGGATCCATTTGCCACTTTGGGTGAATGAGTCCCATCCAAGTGGGACTCACTCACCCAGCTTGGCGAATGAGTCCCATTTGAGCTATTTTCAAAGTTTGAGTAGGAAAAACTAGGTTTTAAGTTCAAAATTCTCCTATCGGCCTTAGGGATCAAATTAGCAGTTATGTGAGTGCATTGCCTATATAAGCAAGCTTTCAAATCCTTATTTCACATAAGCAACATATGCCTACATATTATCAAGACAAGCAAGCAATAATTAAGCATTCCAAAGTCATCAAGATAGCTTTCAAGACTAATTTTAAGGCATTCAAGGGAAGATTCTTCATCAATTATTGTGGAAATTCAAGATCCATCATCATAGAAAGGTTCTAATTGCATTATTTCATGTTCATGCTTCATTATCTTATTTCATCATTTTGGTTTAATTACCTAAAAGGGGTTTGACCAAGGCAAACCCCTATTCCTTAAAAATCAACACTTTTTCTCTCTTTATGTGATTGCAGATTTAGGTGCTTTGAAGACTTGAAGATCATTGAAGATTAGGTTTCAAGCTTGTCTCCCCATTTGCAAGGTCATAATCTTCACTAAAAGGCCATCTACAACCTCGAAATCGGACTTTTGGATCTAGGAACCTAAAGGAGCAGATTGAGTAGATAGAGAAGTGCAGATTAGAACTTTGAATTTCCAGAAAATCCAAACTGGAATCATTCACAAAAAGTGACGAATGAGTCCTATTTTTGGTCAATTTTGAGATTTTGGAATTTTTGAAAGCCCTTTTTCGAGAAACCTGTTCTTGTGCAGAAACCCTGATCTTGGACAAGTACACACATTTTGTTTTGTAGCTTTCTATTTTTTTCTTCTTGCATTTCTAGATCATTTAAATTTAGTTTGCATTCAACTATGGTTTTGCATTCCATCGTACATTTCATTGTCCTTTCCATGTTTAAAACATGGTGGTGAACCCCTCATTAGATCATATTCATCTCCTATGACAACCCTATTACAAGATTTCAATCTCCTTTGCATTAAGATCTCTAGGGTTATCCTTAAGTGAAATCTCTTTGAAAGTGGGTGTGAGTACATCATCACACACACCATTTTTTCATAGGTTCCAACACATATATGTACATACACACATACACACATACACATATATGTACATACATACATACTGTAATGCCCCACCAGGGAATCCAATATATATGTATATATATATATATATATAAATAGAAATATAAGTGGTCTACCACTTTTGGCAAAAAAAAATGCCCCACCTAGGAATCCAATAAAACAAAGCATAAAGTATCAAATTAACTGAATAATTTTTTTTTTAAATGTCATTTGATTACACTAACGTTCTTAGGAATTCCAAGACAATGTTACTTAAACATTTACAAATAAGAATATCATGTCAAAATATCAAAGTCTTAAAACATAAAGACATCATAATCATGAATGATCCAATTTCATAAACTTTATAAAGTCAAGTTACATAACCAGATTACATCAAATGAGATTATAATAAATCTCATATCAATATAATATCATTACAAGAGTTCTCTCATAGAAACCAAGAGAATATACAATAAAGATGAAGAACATTTCATGTTGCTAGCCTCATTCATGAGTACGCTCAATGTCAAACATCATGAACAATGTTATCCAAGTATAGCAACATTTGAAAGAGGTCCCAATGGAGGAAATAACACAGTTTCCTCCCAACCGTGTGGAACCCGAAGGTCCACTCCCTCTGTGCTAGGAGATAATGAAAAGTCCACAAAACAAGCAAACAAACAACAAAGAATAGACATTACACTACATGGCTGACAAGCACATAATGACATGACCACATCAAACCATAGTAATCTCAACATATGCTTCTAGAGACAACCACAATACAATAGTTAACTTTGCACAAGAGACTACAAACATGCTTTAGGACAGAGTGTCATCACATGGTTGTTCTAGGTTACCCTGGTGAATCTTCCTAGACTATCGACCCTCATCTAGAGTTACCCTAGAAGTCTCTACCAATTCCCAGCCCCTAGACAAACTCATGTGGAGTTGAATGACCTTTCAGGAAGACAATGTAAATGACCAAGCCATTCCAGGCCTTCTCAACCTACCCTTAATCTATACAAGCATTAAGGCATTAGGTGAGGCATACAAATTATTTGAATTATATTATGATTATCACCCAGCTCCATGTACATTAAATTAGATTTTCATTGGATTAACTACTTTCGGTAGGTTACCCTGGCAACCTCTTAGGGCTACGGCCCCTAACGAAAGCCACTCTTCCTATAAGAAAAAAATAAGATCTCATAATCTATAGGATAGCCAACATGCACAATCTCAAAACAGTAAGAACATACACCATGACGAGGCATGGACCATCCTGTATGAAGAATCAAACATGAAGCAAGAAATCAATACATGGCTAGCCCTCTTTCAATAACAGATGGAAATAATCACATCAACGAATTTAAAGGATCAACATATACATCAAATCAATAACAATTCCCAAGCCTATGGAAGACTTCCCATGACCACCTCCCATAGTGACTTACACAATAACTTACCATTTTCAAACAATAAGAATGACACGGTGTTCTATTTAAAAATTCTAACAAGTCATACTTGACAACCATGATAAAAATCACAGGTGATCTCATGAATAAACACTTCAACTATTATAGAATTACAACAGAATCCAACATTCAATTCATATTTCAAACATATCATCCAAAATGAGCAAACAATCAACAATGCTACCAAGACAAATTAACCATTACAATCATTTAAGGGAGTAACCAACATCCGTTAGCTAACTAAAGATATCTAGTTTATTTAATTAAGCTACCCCTATGATTATCTATATATGATGACAATTTCCTTTATTTAATTTCCTATACATTTGATAAATAAAATTTTGAGAAATGATCCTTAAGCACTCATCAAGATCGTTCTTTTAAATAATTTTCCACAATAATCTAAAAGAAGTTTTTTAACATAAACCCTCCTAATCTTTCACTATTTTCTAATTTCATTAACACACAATGAACATTAAATTTACTTTATGTGATATTTGCAATAGAAGTCACTATTTAACATTGAAAATAATTACGTAACTTTATTTTATTCCTTTATCACGCAAAATGCTATTTTCAGAGCAATTGAATTGAATGCAACAATATAATTGTAAGTAAACCTGATTATATATATATATATATATATATATATATATATATATATATACTTATTTAAACCAAACAAAAATTTCTTAAGAAAGTCTACAAGTCAAGGACACTACTGTCGGATAATCAATCAGTGAGCTCATAACAATGAACATATTAGTACGGTTCGTTTACAAGAATATGTTAATATGTATATGAGTATACCCTTGTATATATATACATTTTATACATGGATATTAACACAAGTAAGGTTCGGTTTATGCATGGAATACAGATCCATCATTAAAGGAATAACAAAATAATAGGTGGACGCGTAAGCATGCATATGACAAGCAATTGAGACACATTTCTAGTTGGTGGCAAATTCGATGTTCAAGAGCTGAAACTGCAATAGATTGTCAGAAGAATCAAGGAGGTTATTTAAATCTTTAAACTTCCTATTATGTTCAAGTGTCGTGGCTGAGACAGGTTGACAACAGAATCAGGGGGATTGTTTAACCTCATCAACATTCCATTTTCAAGTACTTCATATTAACCATGCTGGAAAGGACAAGAGTTCACACACAGTTCACACTTTATCCACTGCCAGTTCCAAGGCGTTCAAAAAGAGGATTAATTCATATAATGGAAAACTTTAGGGAACGATAAGACACTAAACGAATTTGCATATATGACACCCATACTAAAATAGGAAGGGATGAGATTCAACAGGTCAGAAAAAATAACAATTCAATCAGATTCAAAGGTTATGGTTCGAGTGGATAGAAAAAAGAAGGAAACACAAATTGCATGGGGTCGATACCTTCAACCAAGAGTTTAAAGGAGAAACATTGTGTTCCTTCCTTGAGAAGAAATTGATTAAATGGATGACTAAAGATAACAGTGCAGGAAACATCAAATAGATCTGTAAGCTAACAAAGGTGGAGGAACGACACAAATACATGGCATAATCTCCAGCGTTACCACTTCATATAGCCACTATTGAGTGTGTTCCAAGCCAATCAGATGAAGGGAGTTCATAATGTTTGGTTTGATAATCCTTTATAAAAATATAACAAGTTCAACACTAAGGCAATTAGAAATGCATCTTTCATGTACATAACAAAATAAACATGTATATAGTGGGTACAACAGATAACTCATAGTACCAGTTAAAAATATCATATTAGTGAAGGAAGAAATTTGATTTAATTCACATTTAGTGAACTCAGCCAAAGGAAGGGAACTATCATAATTTACATTCAAAAGGTGCAAAAATTAAGCATGCAAAAATTCAAGACAATACATGAAACCCCAATCAAGGTATTTAAGGGAGAATTAGATGTCCCCAAGGCAGAGGAGGTTTGAAACGGCCAAAAGGTGTGTAAGCACCAGAAAGTTGTGAAATAAAGAAAAAAATAATTACAATCGACTCATCTAGAGGAAACACTGTTTATTATATAAGGTTTCACAAGAAATAAACAAAAAATAACAAAGGTACAACTAAACAAGAGTTTTTATCTGATGAAAGCAACACTCTCTATTTAATGAAACCTTAGTAACTAAATTCATCTTGTTCTATGCAGGTTCAAGAGGATCAATCGAACTTCACAGAAAAACTAATTTCCTGTAAAACAATCAACATTCAAACAAAATCATGAAAGGTTTTTATTTCTTTTAGAATAAAATACAGATTGAAAATAGAAGAACCTATAAATCCCATTCGAATCACTCAAGAATTTGATGAAGAATTCAACAATTTCCAACCCAAATCTTTTCCAAAACCAAAATACTGCAAAGAATCTTTTTCCTGAAAACTATTGTGCAAAACTTTTTCCAAAACAACTGTCATGAAAGATATTTGCACATACCAAGGTGTTTTTTAATTCCCTCTTTTTAATTAACTCAAAGTTAGCATGCAATTCCAAGTGATCAATCAGTTCCAACTTAACAGTTTACTCAAGATCACATTTTCTAATTCCAAGTTATGATTCCTGATATTTATTTACAAACTGTTGCAAACTACCTCATCAAAATATCTACTTTTTCACATAATTTAAATTTGCACAATTAATTCAATAATTTGCATTTAAATAAATACCTTTACACAAAATTAACATTCACTTTTAAATAAATAACTTGTTTAATTTCATTTAATAAATTAAACCATAGCCATGCTCATTTTAATCTAATATTTAAATAAAAATTACATTAAATCAAATATGTTAATTAAATAACCATTTAACTAAATTAATTAATTCCCAAACAAAACAACACAAACGAGATTAACACGATGGGTCCAGATGACAAAACAACAATGGGTGACAAACAGATACTCATTCAATGAAGAACGATGGCTAATGAAAGACCTGGAACTATCTTTGAACAACATATTTCCATTGGGTTAGGGCATGCTTAGACCAGACAAGTAGGTGGATCTGACACCTGGTACCTGTAAACTGCATAAAACATTATTGTTAAACATATCATCAAATATATACAAACACACCATGAAGAAGAGTCACAACGTAGAAGGGTACTCATGAGTGAGTAATGCTGTATTGTCTCCTTCACCAAGACTGACGAGCATCATTATATCACAAACAATAATTACATCATGATAACCTCATTAGAACTCAGAAACAACATATACCATAACACACACGTGTCAATCATAATGTCATCACATGAACATAATCAGATGATCACGATATCAAATGTATCATTCACAAAGTATAACAACTAACATAACATCTATGTCATAACTAGAAGAAATAAAATATAGTATCCAAAATAGCTAAATGACTAGCAAACGAACATAAGCAAACTAAAACACATAGTAGCAACTAGAGGGACACTACACATACACACAAACACACATATACATATATGTCCATACATACATACACATATGTATACATGTACATGTACATGCATATACTTATGTATACATACATACACATGCATACATGCATGCACTTGTACATATGTATGTATACATATACATACATATACACACATACACACATACGCACATGTAAGCTTAAAATTAGGGTTATTTATTTAGAGTTAGGTTAAGTAATGGTTATAGTTTAATTAGGGTTTAATTAAGGTTCAAAAATGGTTAGAGATCAATTAGGGCCGAGTAAGATTGGAAAAAGGTTAGAGTTAATTTTAGGGTTAAGGCTAAAGTTCAAATAGGGTTAGAAGCGTTGGTTGTTTTCGACAAACCAATTAGATCTCGCCAGATACCTATGAGCTTTCCAAATTCAATTCTCAAATACCTACAAGATAAGTGGCCAACAAACGAGATGTAGCACCAATTGCTTTAACGCCTACACTTTGGCCTTTGCAAAACTTGGGAGGGTGGTCCCACAATGTAAAATATAAGACTCTTCTAAACAATTGATGTATACATTGTATAACTAAGTAGAAATATTCTCATCAAAGGTTAGGAAGATGAAATCCTCCAAGAAATTGGCATTTCCTTGAAAGACTTGCACATATACAACTAAGAATACAAACAACACTAACCACAACAAATCAAAGATTGATCGAAAAGTTATTTAAAATGATGTTCTCAAGTTGGGTGAATGGAATCCTAAAAGGTGCTTATAATAACTATGATAAGTGTCATTATTGATGGGTTGGGAGTCGACATAAATTGAAATGTAACGTACATTTAATCTTGAACACAAATGATCTTAGTGAAATAAATTTGCAATTCACTCATCTATAATCAAAGTCTAAGACTAATTATCAAATCCAATTATTCTGCACATGAATTTATGATCAGATCTAAGCATTTAAACTTATTCTTTGAACAAGAGCTAAAATCAAAGCATATACCAAAGCTTAACAATGATGACAATTAATGAAATGATCTTTGATCAACATTTTCATTAATAACTCAAGTACAAAATAAAATTGGAGAGACTATAGACTCTAAAAATTTTCATTATCATTCTGATATGCTTAGAAACCATACATTTGACAAAACTTACTATCTAGACTCAAAGCATTAGATGAAGACTCCTAACATAGTTGCTCTATGTTCTTCAATTACACTATTTGACTCCAGAATTCAACAAAAAACTTGTACTAATGGCCTTGAATTCCCTTTTATGGAAACAAGGGAGCAAAACAAGCTTCAGGCCAATAGTACACATGTCACATTCTAATTGGACTACTACAAGACAATTTTCACTTTACAGTTATATTTACATTTTCAATCGGAGGGAATACACATGAGACAAAGATTATTTTCATTTCCTTATGAAGAAGAAAACCCACCTTCCAAAAGGAACATGTTGAAAATAATATCTTTCAAGTTATTGTAGCAGCCCATCCCACTTAGAAAGATGAAAAAATTCACAAAGATAGGAAAAGTAAACAAAATTTCCAGTCAACATCCACGTCAGTGATCAATATTTACCTGTAGCACTTTTAACTAAGATACACATACTTTATACATTGTAACCTCCAAGGACAGACCTGTACAATACTCGACCAAGTATATGTGTTCCATTATAAATTCACTAATCCAATCCAGTTAGAAATATCCTTCTCCATTGTCCATACTCCATTTTAGATGGCCAATTGAATTGAATAATTTCATCTATTTTCTTTCTATAAGGAGTGTACTTTGTCATCACTGAATTAGGTTCCTTATCAAATTATTCAAGGAAACTAATGATAAAAGATAACTTCTTCAAAGAATCTTTAAGCATATCCATATTAAAATACTCACAAATTAATTCAGCCTAAGAAGCAATTGTAGTGTCCACCTGATTCTTCCACATTTACAAAGGTTTCATTTCACAATGGGATTGCAAGATATTAGGTAACAATGTCAACTCCGTCTGATCGTACTTAATCCTTAACTTTTTTATTTTTTGCTCCAATGGAGCAACATACCCATGGGATGATTGTTCTCTAATGTTGCTGGAAAACTTGTATGTAGAAAACACCATTGGATATCTATCTTCTCGTTTCTTTGCCCCAACTACCATCAATTTCAAATCACTAACTCTAGGAATCCATCTATCTAAGAGTGGGGTTCCCAACTCTCCATCCCTCTAAGACATCTCCATTGCTCTCAAAATTAAAGAATAATTAGCATGGAGACTATTAATTCTACTTTGGATTCTCCTATTAAGATTCCTCAAAATAGTATGAACAATCCTAGCAATATTCTTGTGCATTAGGCTCAGCATTTTCTCAAGAAACTTCTTGTAATCCTCAACTTGCTGAAGTAATTGTTCTTTTGTGGGTTCAATGGATGGAGTTTCCTCTAATGTACTCAGCTTCTCTAATACAATGGGCTCCTGACCCATGTTGTAAGGCACAATTTACAATGCTTGCTCATGTTGAGGAGACTGAGCATGAATTATAGGAGAAACAAGAGCAATATGGCTTGAACTAGCTACCCCTTGGGACTTCATTATTTCCACCTGTTGTTTCCAAAATTCCCATTCAGTCTCAAGCTTAGCTACCCTCTATTGATTCTTTTTGTATTCTCCTAGAATCTCACGGTACTTGATTCTAAATGTATCCCTATCACTAGTGACATGCTCAACTATTGCTTTTGTGAGCCTAGCAGCATTTATAGTCATCTCAGTGGCTTATAATGTTGGAGTATCGACAACTCTCTTTACAATCAATTTGCCACTGAATTCTGAAAGCTCTGCAACTTTTGGATTTCTTGAACTAAGAGACAATGACCATATTTCTAGAGCATCATGTTCCTCACTAAATGTAAATCCCCAAAGTGCCAACCTGGCTTCCTCTTCAATGTGGAATAAAGGCTTATCAACCCTTCTTATTGTATCAAGTACCACTACATCAACAATATCCCATTTAGGTAACAGTAAAACACCACTCTTTCACACAAGTTCTCTTCCCTCCTCAGGCGTAATCTTCTTAAATTACTTCTTCATCTCTTGCATAACACTGGCCTTGATAACAGTATCTAGCAATTCAATATGTAAACTTCTTTCAACTACAACCCTCTCTGCATATTCTCCATCCTTTGCTGTACATGTAAAATCCATGAACGTTGATGTTTCAATGAAAGAATCATCCTCCATGAACTCTTTGCAAGCCTCCACCCTCATATCATCAATATTGTTTACACCATTTAATTGAGCTTTTAACAACCTCAAGATACTTGTCCCAGATCTTTTTGCAACTTCTCTTGGGGGAGAAGGCATCCCTTGCTGCATATCTTCAAAAGTTATCACAATATCATCC
>VDFB02262419.1:28310-87215 GCA_007258455.2 Sequoia sempervirens
TCACCACAACACATGCAAGTTATAGAAAGCTATAGAATAACCCTTTCACAATGTGCGAGCTTGTCCCCAAAAAGTTACCCAAAAATTAGAAACCCACCCATAAATAGAGCTCCTCATTAGTTTAGAGCCAAAACAACATTCAATTTGAGTTTAGGCAGTTTGGCGCCAAAAATTTACAACATGAAGTTCAAATTTCAAAAGAGCATTTGCAACTGTATCTTCTAGAAAGTGCGCCAACTTCGCAGGGCCATAACTTTTGATCCAGGACTCTAATTCACTAACCGTTCTAACCGTTGTAAAGGTCTCGAAGTCAAGAACGCACCCCAAATTCGCTACGCCGATTTCAACAAGTTTTGGGGCCAATCCGGGAGCTCTAAGTGCCTCAAATCTAACTCGGAAGATTTTCAAGTGCAAATCTGGGAAACTAAAACTGCATTATCTTTCAACCCAGGAACCGAAATTAAAAACCATAAATTGAGAATTTCATTATGACAAAAAGGGTATCCAAAAATATAAAAACATCTAAAAACCAAGAAACTTGAAATTTAACTATTTTTGGGTGATGCAAGATTTCCCTTACACCACTGGATGCTCCTGCATCAAACCCACACATGAGAAATAAATGAAAAGTAGAGAAGAGAAGAGGTAAAAGGGAAAACATGATTGTACACATGCATAAAGCTAGTTTTCCCTAGATGGGTAGGATAGTATAATGAAACTCATGAGGGGGGAAAGGCATGATGCCTCTAATTTAAATATATCATAATAAAAGACATATATGATGTGAAAGAGAGAAAACATGATATATCTCTTATGAAAAGGTATATAGCAATGAAAGGATAAGATTACAAAGGGGAATGCATGATTCCTTAAATGCAAGGATGTGACAAATAAAATCACATTATGTTAAGGAGGAAGGATTCTAATGACCTAAAATGTAAAGATATAACCATATAAGCATAAGATTTAAAAGGATAGAGACATAATTCCCATAATATGAAGATACAACATGATCAAGGTATAAGATGTGATAGAATGAATGATGCTCTCTACTCTATGTGGTAACTCTAAAAGTGTGATATGATCATATATAGGATCAAAGAAAATAATCAATTTAGTCAAAGAATAATGTGGAAAAACATGAGAAAAGTATCACAATACATGCAAGAAAATTTAAGAATTAATGAGGCAACATGAGAAACCAAAATTATAAGGCAAGGATCATAAAATCTTGAGTACTAAACAAAGGTCTAATAAACATAAGCATGCAAAACATAAAATAGAAAAATAATATATGTAAAATACAAGTCCAAGTTGGAAATAAAAGGAAAGGAAAAGGTAAATAAAACATAGGCATAAGGAGGATGTACACAAGAATAGGAGGAAATATTTCAAGAATTTAAGAAATTGGAAACTAAAATGACTCCAAGTAGGGAAGATAAGAATGTCCAACCAAATATAAAAGATAAAATAAGTGTGAAAATCACAACAAACAAGGTGTACTAAAAAATATAAAATATAAAGAAATAAAAGGTCTATGGAAGAATGGGTGAAGGGGGTCACAATATTCATGACATAGAAAAAAAGTAAAAAGTGAAAATGATACCAAGAAGAAATGACATAAAAATCATAACACATGTTTAAATTTGTTTGTGTCAAAATATAATAAAGATATCTAAATAAAAGGTATATATCTAAATGAATTTATTGATAGGTATCACATTCAAGCTATGGGAGAATGGTGATCATGTAAAACACATTATAATGTAATAAATAAGGAAGGATATAGAAAGAACATGTGGCTCGATGGACATATCTAATCATCATGATACATGTGTGTACCATAACCTAATAACCCTAGTTCTCAACCATATTCAAATAAAAAATAGTGAAAACAAACTTCAAATGCACTCATGAAAAGACTGACATAATCAATTAAATAAGTTGAAGATCAATGTACCTTCAAAAATAGCTCTTCTATTGTCCAAATACATTTTCTTTTATCGAAATAAGTCTTTTAAATTGTTGAAATAAACCTTCTTTTGTTGAAACAATCCTTCTTTTGTCAAAATATTCCTTCCTTTGTCGAAATATGTATTTTACTGAATTTTCTTGAGTTTAAAAATTAAAATTAAAAAAATTATTTATATCGGCCATTTTTCGGTTGAGCACCTATTAGCTAGTCATGTTTTGACTGAACAGGTTTTGACTGAGCATGTTTTAGCTAAAACCTGCTTGGGTGAAACAGGCTCAACCAAGGATGTCTAGTTGGCTGCCTACTTGGTAGCCAACTCACATTTTTTCAAAATTTTCTGAAACATTCAACTTTAACACAATATTTCTCTAGTCAAAATGATTTTTCTACAAAAAAGAAAAATACCATTTTGTAGAGCTTGGAGTGGCGAGTCCAAATATACAATTTTTATTATTATTTTGATTAGTTTGAGTATATTTTATTTTTAAAATAATGCAAGTAGGTTGTTAAAGTTAAAAAAGAGGTTGATTGGAAATTAAAAAAAAATAGTAAAACATATTAAAATTTTTAAAATATATATTGTGCACTAGAGGAGAGAGTCCTCTTCAAAAGGGTATAATTTGTGTTTTGAAAATGATTTAAAAAACAGATAATACTTGACATGTCATCAAAATTGTCAAATTCTAACAAGCTTGACTTTGAAACATTATTACAAGAAAAATATACATCAAAATTTGATTTTTTTTCCATGCACTAGATATTGAAGTTAACTATTTGGAGAAAAAAATTTAGGGAGAAATGAACTTTTTTTCAATTTTTTTCTTGGCATCCCATGAAATCACTTTTTTCTAAAATTTTCAGCATTCCAAAATCTATTCTTAAATTGATAAAAAAATAATGAAAATCATTTTTAAAATATGAAAAATTACAGGAATAAACATCATCAAAAGTTCTACATTTTATTAGTTTACATCATTTTGAAATTCAAAGCATAAAGACCACTTTTATGTGGTCAAAGTTCAAAATTTTGTTTTCTATTGGCTGATTCTTTTATAAAGTGTGACATAGGTTTGTGCTTTTACCCGCTAACACTGGTGCTTTGTCACCTTTTTCTTCAGCAATTCAAAACTTCTTTGTGCTTTGAAAATCCATTTAAAATCCTACGTGTCTCCTCTCATTGTCTTTGGCATGGGGTTACAAACACTACTAAAAATTTTGATAAACTTTTGGTAGAAACTAGCTAAGCCATGAAATGATCTCACTTCTTCAATGTTTAATAGTGTAGGCCAATCTAAAATTGCTTTCACTTTCTCTGGATCCATCTTCAATCCTTTAGTAGAAATAACAAATCCCAAACATATTAACTCTGTCTTCATAAAACTACACATCTTAACATTAATCAATAATTTCTCTTCTCTCAACCTTTGCAATACTTGTCAGATGTGCCAAAAATTTTCATCTCTAGTCTTACTGAAAATTAGAATATCATCCAAGTAAATAGTGACAAACTTACCCAATAATTTCTTCAATACCTCATTCATCAATCTCATGAAAGTGCTCAGTGCATTAGTCAATCCAAAAGGCATCACTAACCACTCATACAATCCTTCATCAGTCTTAAAAGAAATCTTCCATTTGTCTCCTTCTCTAATTCTGATATGATGATATCCAGTCTTCAGGTCAATCTTTGTGTAATATTTTTCTCCACTCAAACAATCCATGATGTCATCCATCCTTGGCAATGGAAATTGATACCAGACAGTGATCTTTTTATGGCTCTTGAATCTGTACACATTCTCCATTCTCCATCTTTCTTTGGTACAAGTACAACAAGTACCACACATGGGCTCAAACTTTCTATGATCAATCCTTTCCTCAACAATTCTTGTATATGTTGGTTCAACTCTACATTCTCTACTGGTGTCATTTTATATGTTGCTTTGTTCGACAAACTTGCTCCTGATATAATATCTATATGAAGACTGATGCTCTAAATGGGGGCAAACAATCTGGTGCAATTTTTAACTTGATGTCTTCATACTCCATCAATAGTTATGCTACTTCTTCATTCTTTGCAGTAGGATCCTCTACCTCTAGACCATTTCTTTTCTTTGGAATCAATGGAAAACATAGGTTCTCATTTCCCAATTTGTCTAGAAATTTTCTTCCATCTACCAAACATAGTTTGACAGTGCCACAAATTTAGTCCTCTCCTCCTCCTCCAAAGGTATCAACTTGATTCTCTTTCCTTTTGATGTCATAGTATAAGTATTTCTTCTTCTATCATGAATTTCTTTCTTATCATATTTCCAAGGTCTTCCTAATAGTAAATGACATGCATCCGTGGGCATAATATCACACAATACTTCATCCCTGTATGATCCAATATGAAATTCTACCAAACATTGTTCATTCACCAATATCTTATGATCATATTAAATCCATGATATCCTATAGGGGTTTGGATGTTTCAATCTCTTCAAATTCAACTTGGTCACCATCTCTTCTAAAACTAGATTATGAGTGCTACCACTATCAATGAAAACTTTACATACCTTTCCTCCAAACTTACATCTAGTTCTAAATAGATTTTTTCTTTGCAATGATTCCTTAGTAACTTATTCATGCATCAAAGCTCTCTTCATCACCAATGATTCACCTTTCTTTATTTTCCTAGCTGAATTAGGGGATCCAACATGTTCTTCATCCACAAATGTTGCACTTCTAATATGCTCAAGTTTCTTTCTGGTACTTCCTTGATGACATTCAAATTCCCTATGTCCTTCACCTCCAAACTTGAAATAGGTTCCTCTAAATGGTCTTCTCTCATATATTCCTTCATCTCTCTAGAATCCTTCATTACGGTAAGAATTATGACCTCCTCTATCACTGGGGTAGAAATTTCATATCTTCTCTTCCTCTATGGTAAGTTTTAACATCCTTTTCTTCACTCTGGTATGGCTTTGAATATGTGTTCTACTTGGCATAGGGTCTTCTTTCTCTCAACTAGGTCCACTCTTTTGAAATATTCCTCTTGCACTTCTTTCTCTTTGTTCAAACTCTTTTTTAATCTTTTCTTCAACCTTCAATGCAAATTGATATGCTTCCTCAGCTAATGTCATCTTTACCAGGCTCAACTCTTCTTGAATGTTTGTTCCCAGTCCATTGATATATTTGGCAACCTTCTCTTTGATTGCTTCACTATGATTGGTTTTGATTATCATATCATAGAATTCTTTAGTGTACTCTTTTACATATCTTTCCTTTTGTCTTAGGTTCTACAATCTCTTCAACAATTCAAGTTCATAATTTGCTGGTATGAATTGATTCTTCAATTTTGTCACCATTTTGTGCCATTTGATGATTCTTTCTTTACCTCTTCTATTTCTTTCTAATTGAACTTCTTTCCACCATAATGCAACATGACCTTTCAACTTTTTTTTTACGAATTTGACTCTTTATAGATCTTCAATTTCTTAATATTCGAAGCATTCTTCCATCTCATTTATCCAATCAATAAATTCTTGAGGATTCAAATTTCTTGTGTAATTTTGAATTTAAACTCTAAGTCAGTTGCTAATCTTCGAGATCATTTTCACAATTTTTTACTCGATCTGAGTCTTCTTTCTTCTTCTTCTAGTGTTTCTACAATTTGATTCACATGTTCTACTTCATCATTACTTTCAACATTCTTCCTAGGGTTTAGGCCTCACCTTTAGTCTTATTCAATAGCTTCTTACCTAACTCGCATCTCACACATCATCTCTAGTATTTCATCCATTCTTCAAGAAAAATTCACCATAGCATGTGCTCTCCTTGGTGGCATATCTCCCCTTGAATTCAATGTAACTACCTCAATTCGATGATCTGGCCACAAGGGTTTGGGTGATCCCACAATACTGGTTTACACTTTCTTGGAGATCCTAATTTTTATTGAAATCACATATTTTTAGAAAATATAATGATTTAAGCCTTGAAAATTTTCATTTAAAGGATTCCAATTAAAGAAGGTTTGATCAAACCACCTTAGATCAAACCCCCTTGGACATAACCCCTCTTGTTTTAAACCATACCTATAACGAAGTCTCCTTTACACCCATCAAAATGCTGATAAAAAACCACTTTTGATTTATCTTTTGGGGGATCAAATGAATTCATTTGAAATTTACTTTTATTGTGAGTATGTAGTCATTATTATAAGCTTCCCAAAAAGTATAATTTTAAATAAATTTAATTTGATTATATATTTATTTTTCATTTCTTGTGAATGTATATTTTTCACTAAAAATCAAGCTCCATGTTTTACACGTGGAAAAATATAAATTATCAAAAAAAATAAATAAAAAATATTAGTGCACTAGATATTGAAGTCCTTGATCAAACAAAGAAAAGAATTGAATTTTGATACATACATTTTTTTTTGTATATGGTCTGCCTATGTCTGAATTGTAATTGGTTTGACTTCAAAACTTGATTAAGGAAAAAATATTCAATAGAACACTATGAAACCAAATGAAAGCACTAGATATCATAGTTACAAATCTAAATTCAAAAAGAATAGAATTTTTTCCTTCATAGAAATAAATTTATGTTGTATACGGTGAGCATCACTCCTTAAAACTGGTGTTTACTAAAAAAAAAAATTGGAAGGAGATGGAAAAAGAAGTGCAATCTGATTCCAAAAAATTTAAAAATATATATTTATAATCTATAGAAAAAGTTTCACAAATCACTAGTTTGCATCATCTTCAAATTCCTCATGGTTTAGCCGATATAGGTGTCCAAAAGTGAAGATTTAGTTAGAAAAAATCAGTTTAGTGTCTAGTTTGGCCAAAAATTGTAAACCAGTATTGTGGGATCACCCATTTCAATTGCCTGACAATCGACGATTGATTGAAAACAAATATAGTCTACCTTAGTTCAACGATCTATTCACCTCAAGTAATTCCTTCAAGAATCAAAAAATTCTCTAATACCACTTGGTGTAGTCACGATAGGAGGGTTATAGAAGGAATAGTCCAAACCGTGTAGCAATGAGTCAACATGGCAGAAATAACACCATAAATTGATATGCTAACATGAACCTTCATTAATATGGAATGATTAGATGCAACATTCACCACAAGGTTAATTACAAGGGCTCACAGGCCTGCCTCAAAGGCTTTCAACAATACAAATGGCCAACAACCTTATTACATGCCCTTGAAGGGTTGGTGTGAAAATGTAAGGAATCTATCTAATCATGAACTACTAGCTAATAAATCCTAAACAATGAATTAAAATTCCTATAAATATGCTTCTAAAACTCCAATATAAGTATATTTCAATCATAAGGGTTAATAACCCAATGAATGATCAAATATGAATGTCGGCCTCAAGAAATGAAGAATTAACTCCACACACAATGATTCAATGTATGAATCTTCAATATAGGTCCCAATGAACCCACAATGCTTGTATGATGTCCAATTAATCTCCACATGATTTGGAATAGGTACACACTAAGAAATTTGGACCAGGTCATCCCTAAATGCTTTGAATGGTAATATAGTGAAATTCTGAGAGCAACAAATTCTAGGAGGAAAACACAATTGATGTGAAATATGGATATGTGACAGATGTTGATGTGTATATGCTATATCCTACTCTGCAAGCTAAGAACAATGATGTAATAAAAAGTGGAATGAAATGCTAAAACTTCTAATAAATGTAATGCACTAAAAGAACTATTTATTGTTGATACTGGATTGCTTTACAACTAGGGATGATCCTACATCAATGAGTCTATTTTCTATCTCATATATTCTTCACTCACACATTCATTTTACATCATTTATCTTTTGGAGAGGGGGTTTTTTCCCACTAGATTTTATCCTTTACTCCATTTATGAGGAATTTGTAAATGGTACCTAAAATGGACTAGTAGTTGTGATCCACCGTCATTGCATAAAATTATCCATAATTTGTGCTTAAGGTGGTTATTAGTGTAAATAGGGTCATTATCAACTATTTAACCTATTTTCCTTCGTAGGTTGACCCATTCACATTTTTTAAGTCTCTATTTATGAAAATTTTCATTTTTGTATCACTTCAAGTGGTTAGGATACATTTAATCACCTCTTGAATCACCTATCTCATGCACACTTACACATTCTCTCACACTTGTTATATGATTTTACATGTGTTGCACATTTTAAGGAGTAGTCAAATGTCTATGCCTACCTTCCTACCTCATCTATCTTTCTTATATATAAAAGGAACTCATTTTAAATTTTAGCATGCTCTCATTTTATATGACTGATTTATTATTGTAATTTACATTTTACTTATGGAAGGTTGTTTTGATGTTTGTTTAGATCTCGGCTTCTCTAGCACAACCACTTCCATTACAAAATATGAGTCACAAACTTCACTTAGATACATATATTATCAAATAAATGACATGGATCACATAAAAAATCTTGACCAAAAAGATACTATGGATCACATTGACATTTCAAATGATCAGTTGACAACTAGCATGAACTAGGATAAAATCCTAGCATCCTATCAAATAAGATCATCCACTTTTTTCAATGTAGGATTTCTTGTAAATGATATAATATTGAACATTAATGGTTCTCAACTACACAAATATGTGTTACCATCTTGATTCCAAAATAATAAATTTAAAATTTAAAAAAATTGTTAAATCATGTAATATCAAGGAAACGGTTTAGTCTTGCATGAAGAAGACACATTAGAACTAGTGCACTTTTGCATTAATCCTAGATATCAAGGTCTTGGATATTCATAGATCAATAAACCTAGTGATGCTAGTGGTACTTACCAATACAAAGGATAACTTTATCCAATGAAAATATCAAAATAGGGGCCATATATAGTCCTTACCACAAATTTTCTTCTAACAATCCTCGCATTCACACCATAAACCAACAATCCAAAATAGGGCCATATGTAGTCCTTACCACAAAGTTTCTTCTAACACTCCTCGCATTCACACCATAAACCAACACTCAAAAATATTTAAAACCACTAATTTGAATAACAAAAATAAAATTATTACAAAAAATGGATAAAAATAAATTTTCAAAATTCCTTGAATCCAATATTCAAAGTGGAAAAATGAAGTCAAAATGGATCCTAAGGATAAGTATTCAAATCTAATATTGAATAAAAATATGGATCTACAAGGAAAAGGACTCTTGCATATAACCAATTTTCATCTCCTTCAATATGGTCAGTATTCCCACCATACAAGGCATATAATAATTTTGGTCCTAAACAAAATACCAATCCAAAATCCAAAATCCATTATCCACCATCGCAAGTTTGGAAAATAAAAATCCTATGTCCTAAATGATAAATAATCCATTCATATATGTACCATCCCCCATCAAATGACATACCATATAAAATATTAAAATCCTAACTCACAAATCCACTGCATCTTGGCATCATTAGTTTATCAAAAGGACTCTAATGGAACTCTACTAGAACATGTGTATCTCGATAAGATGAACCTTGTTATCACAAATAATCACAATAATACCCATGAATTGTATACAAGTTTTATAATCATAATAAGTAATATCATCCATGTAGATAATTATTGACACATTATGACATAAACATCTATATCAGAACCATCTAATGGAATAGAAAAATTAATGAAAATATGAAGATCAATACTTTAACAATACCAAAAAATAAAAAGGAATAAGAAAAATTATCTTCTAATGAAAATAATTTTAATTGCAACTTGGGTTAGTCACCATGATGAAAACATGTTCATAAGAATTATGTTTTAAAATTTAAAAAGAAAAAAAGAAAATTAAAGAGAAATAATTTATCCAATATTGGAAACTATTCTTTTGACACTTTGGATAAGTATCATGATGAAAACCTAGCAAAAAAAATGTGTAAAATTGATTATTTATATGTGCCATTACACTTGGAGGATATTTATCTTATCTATTACACATTTTTTCATGGCATCACCATTCATTCATCCTACATCATTTTCTATCTAATCCACATCATTTCCATCCATATCTCCCTACCCACCTTGATCTTGACAAAGACAGGGGAACAAAATTAAAACATTCTTTGGAAAACTCTTGACATATCCAACCTTTGGCCATACACCATATAGGGTCAAGGTAAATGTAAGATGAGTTCACTTCTAGTCAAATTTTTGGACTTAGAAAGAACCCCAATATTGGGAAAATCAAAATGGTATCCCATTATTTAGCAAATGGGATCCTATTTCGCTTTAAGACCGCGAGCCAAAATTAGTATCCCGTTTCTACAAAATACAATCATATTTCTAAAACGAGATCCTATTTCTTAAAAAAAAAAAAAATTGGCTTGGTTTTTGCTTTGGATTTTGGGTTGAATAAAAGGCTTGGGGAGCCAACCCTTAGCTTTGGACATACTTTGACTTGCAACTTGAGGTCATGTCAATGTTTAGAAAAGAATGACATTGGACAAATGTCTGAAAATATTTTTGTGAGATTTTTTAACAAAATTAAGACTCATTATAGATGATATTGTGTAGATTCCAAATACGTAATTTTTTTACAATTGGATTATATTTTCTATTTTTCAAATAATTTTTGATGAAATTTTTCTATAAACTTGAAATATCAAGGTTTTTTAGTATTTTAATAACTTTTTATTAAAATAGTTTTTGAAAAATAAATTATACATGCACATTCTTTACAAAATTCTTTTCAATTTGAAAAAAAATCAAAAAATTACAAGTTTAGGTCATCTTATGCATGACATACACGAGGAATCTTCAAAATAGTAACTATGGCTGATAAAAATATTAACAAAAGAAATCTTAAAAAATTACAAAAAAATATCATGCACATTCCTTAGTGTGTTACAAATATTTTTCCAAAAGGATTCAGAAAAATACTATTATTTAGGTCAAGATATGGATGTCATACATGTACATGGCATGGTAAAAAAAAGTGACTTTTAAATAGTTGTTTTTAGACATTCCTATTGAAAATCAATGTGTATCGTCTAGGTATTAAAATAAATTAGATATTTGGAAACTAGAGTTGGAGTAATACATTTTATATTACTGAATTTTTAAATATTCAATCTTTAAGTACTTCAAATATTTAGGTCAAATGAGAAAAATTATGAAAATCAGGGAAAACACTTCCACTTTTTGGCCAAAAAGTGGACTCAACTTTTGGCACACATCCATCAAACTAGTTACCATATTACCCTTCCTAGGTTGACCCATTCACACCTTTTAAGTCTCCATTTAGGTAATTTTTTGTTTTTGTATCACTTCATGTGGTTGCGACACATTTACTTACCTCTTGAAGCACCTATCTCATGCACACTTACACATGCTCTCACACTTGTTATATGATCTTACATGTGTTTCACATTTAAAGGATTAGTCAAATGTTTAGGCCTACCTTCATACCTCATCTACCTTTCATATATATAAAAGGAAATCATTTTAAATTTTGGAATGCTCTCATTTTATATGATAGATTTATTATTATCATTTACTTTGTACTTGTGTAAGGTTTTCTTGATGTTGTTTTTAGATCCAAGCTTCTCCAACACAACCACTTCCATTACCAAAGATGAGTCACCTACTTCACTTAGATACATATATGATCAAATAAATGACATGGATCACATCAAACATCTTGAACAAAAAGATACTATGGATCACATTGACATTTTAAATGATCAATTGACAACTAGCATGAACAAGGATAAAGTCCTAGCATCCTATCAAATAGGATCATCCACTTTTGTCAAAGTAGGATTTCTTGTAGTTGATACAATATTAAACATTCATGGTTCTCAACTACATAAATGTGGGTTATCATATTTGTATACACCTAAAATCGGTCATCACCTTTAATTAATTAAATACTAGCTATTTAATTGATATTTCGACTACGTATAAATAAATCCTCAATTTCTTTATATTGTTCATTTTCTAAATTCTCTAAATCTAAAACACATTCTTCTAAATTAATTAAATAAACAACTTTCCATAAGCTTGTTTTATTTAATTAATCTCCACTAATCTCGATTAGGAATTAAAGAACATGTCTACAACATTTTGTGCCACCTCACCAAGGTCACATAAAAATAAATAACTCTAATTTTTAATTAAAATTATCTTCAACTCATTTTAAAAAGAAAATGGCTTATTCCTCCCACACTTCCACCAATTTTGGAGCACATGGTCTTCTCTTCCCACACTTTAATCTTCCATCCAAATAGCATGTTTCCCATTGGTCAAGAGATTATTCCATCCAAATGACATGTTGTATTTTGTCAAGGGGACAACATCTTGATTCTCTTCATCTTCACCATCCATTCTTCTTGTTCAAATTTGGACCGTTGATTATTGCCACCTCACTATATACTTGGAAAATTCTATAAATACAACCCTTGGGAATTGTATTTTGCATCCACATTTGAAGTAAAGTTATCATGTAGGTTTATCATTGGAGCTTGGGAGCATTTTGGAGTCTTGTAGCTAGTCTTTACATCATGTTTTGCTTTGCATTTACCTCTTATCTTTAAATCTTGCCTCATAGTTGCATTTTATGTCCCATCTTGCATCATAGTTACATTTTAGATTAGTTCATTTTAAGTTTGCATTTGAACATATGTAGAATCATGCATAGATCATTCTAGTTCAATACCATAGCATCCACCTCCACTTGTTTATTTATCATAATCATCATCATCCCTTCATCATAGCATTCATCATCATTGTTTGCATATAATTTCATGTGGGGATTTACTTGGCTTGAATTTTGAATACTAATCTCGTTTCTTAAGTGTCATTCTAATAGCCTTTGTGCACATAGAAATCTGAGGGCCAAAAGGTTAAGAGAATCATTAAGAATAGAGGACAATGAGACATTTTTGAAATATTTAGTTTGTTGCAAATTAGAGTAGCTTCTTTGCTTTGAATCTTTAATATAATTCATTTCATTAAGGTTTGTGTTGATTTACTAACTTTACACATTTCATACACACACAAAATGGCTCCCACTATGGGGCCTTGCCCTGTTTATTATTAACATGCTTAAAAATTTATGTTCACAGGTTTGGACATGAGACTTTTGGAGGTTCTTGCACCCATTTTGGTGCCTCTTGCACCCATTTTGGGGCCTTTTGCACCTATTTTGGCACCTTTTGCACCTATTCTGGCACCTTTTGCACATTTGTGGCACCTTTGTTCTCTATTTTGGTGCCTTTTGCACATTCTTTGGCACCTTTTGTCTCTATTTTGGCACCTTTTGTCTCTATTTTGGCACCTTTGGTCTTTGTTTTAGTGCCTTTTCCCATTATATGGTGCATTTTGCACATTTTGTGATGCCTTTTGTCTCTATTTTGGTGCCTTTTGCAGTTTCCCTATTTTTCACTAAATATGAAGGCTAATACTTTGTGTTGTTTTTTTGCAAGTTTCCCAAATTCGATGTCAAAGACATTCTTATCAAACTACTGACATATTGCAGGGGCTGGAAGTGATTTAATTGTTTCCTTTTGGTTAAGTTAGGAACATAGCTTAATTAAAAGGTTAATGAACTCCATATCTTTTGTGCTTGATGAATGGTAGGCATATGCTCTCCCCTTAATTGGGTGCCCAAAAAGCCAGACCCATTCTTGTTTATCTGCGAGTGTGAGTTGAGTATATCACATGTGTTCTCTCTTTATTCATGTGGAATAAAGATTGATCGAACTATGGGTATACTTTCTTTCTTTTGTTTATCTTAGAGGGTTTTCCTTGTGGGAAAAAGTAATCACCCAAGGGAATGACCCAACCAGTAACACACTAAAGCCAAGCAACTTCCAACCGGTATATAAATGTGGATACTGGAACAAAGGCTAGTATCATGAGGATAGTTCTGACGAGAAGGGTAGCAATGGTCTCTCACCGCATGGATTATCCCCCATGAATGAAATGCTTGCATTAAAACCCTTGTTATAGTTTGGCCAAAAACCTTTATCTATTCTTTGGTGCAACAACAGTCATTGCAAAGGCATCCACATTCTCACAATTTTTAGTAGAGATGAAAAATATTCCATGGGATATTCATGGATATTGATGCTTGGTTTCCCTGTGAAGTGAGTGTCGTGGAGGGGAGCCAGTGGGGTCAAGAATCTATTCATCCACTAAGCATAAGTGTGGTTGCGGTAAAACCCACATGGAATCCAATAGAATACAGTCTTTCACAACCTTAGGAGTGTACATTGCTTGATGTGTCTTTATCCAAGTGTTTTCAAAACAAACAAAATGTCACATGTCAAAAGTGAAAACCCTGATTTAGAATTGAATTTAGTGAAACAACCAAGTCTCCCATTGGAAAATTAGGAAAACCAACCAAATTTTTAAGAAACTTTCAAAAAAACCAAGTTTGCACCTGTTCTGGCACCTTTTACACATTTTGTGGCACCTTTTTTCTTTGTTTTGGCACCTTTTACAAAACAAAAAATAGTGACCTAGGTCTATCTCCTATGTGACAGTTAGTCTCATCTTGGGAATCCTTAGTAGTATTCAACCAATCCCTAGGCCAAACAGAGTCTGAACATGTGTGTTACCAAATGATTTCATGAAAGATTAAAATTTGGAAACTAAAGTCCAAACCTCTTAGTCCAAAAGAACATAAAAAATGTCTCACAACACTCCACGAATTTGGAGAGAGGTTGACCTTCAATTTCTTAAAAAGAGCTTGCAAGAACAATCCCTAATTATACATCTTTTACTATTGTCAAAATCCATGACTTTTCCAAGGATTTGAGTACCTTGTTTAGGAAGAAAATTTTCCTTTGGTTTCATAGTTTGAACTGAAATTTCAAAATTTTCTCAAGTCCAAGATCATTCCTTAGATACCTTAGAAGTCTAAACTTGTTAAAATTGACCTCTACAAGTGGAATTTTCCAACCTAAACCAAGATCTACTGTCAAAAAGTACCAACATCATCAAATTTATCACACCTTTGATTATTAAACCTAGTTTCATCATTAGGATTTATCATCCTCTCATCATGAAACGAAGCTACATAGTCAAATCAAACTTAGTCCCATTAGAATTTTTCATTCTATTTGGCTTAGTTGTAATCATTTGTACTTTTCCAAAACCTAGATCAAAGTTTATTCTAAACTATAACACTTGTACGATTGAAGAGCCAAACATTGAAACCCCAACCATTGAAGCTTCAAACATTGAAATCCCAACCATTGAAACTTCGATCATTGAGACTCAAAACACCGAAACTCAAAATAGTGAAACACAAAATACCATGGTGGAGGCTAAAGATAATCCTTTTCATGGACTCAACAACACTAATGGGGAAGAAATAACTAAAGAAGATATCCAACATGTTGAACAAGACCCCAGTTTCCACAAATGTTTAGAAAATATTTTTGAAATAAATGGGGAAAAATAACTCCTTATGCTAGCCAAACAAGGTGCCAAATTTCCAGATGAATTTGATGTGAATCAATTGAAGGCACCACCCAAAAATCCCGAAAACAATTCTGAACAAGTAGTTGCTCTAACTCACCAAATGAAGAGCCTTCAACAAAAAATCCTTGATATGAAAAGAGGAACCTCCAAATGATACTTGATCCAATACATTTGTCCTTATCCATTTGATGAAAGTATCCACATGATACCCTTTCCCAAACATTGTGAATTCCCAAAGTACAACAAATACAAAGGAAAAACCTATCCGATAGACCATGTAAAGGAATTTAGGACCATGAGTATTGAATTTGCATATGAGGAAACATATTTGATGAGATTATTCCCAAGAAGCTTAGGTGCACATGGTATTTAATGGTTCTCCAAGCTCACCCCACCAATTAACACCTTTGAGGAATTAGTCAACAAGTTCATCTATCAATATTCATACAATATCCAACATGACATAACCATGAAAGATCTTTGTAACTTGAAACAAAAGAAAGGTGAATCATTCCTTGTATTCTTCCAAAAATGGAGACGGTTATTTGCATGATACTCTCATCCCGTATCTGAAAAGGAAAAGATAGAAATCTTTATTAACAGCCTCAATGACAAGATGAGTTATAGATTGGAATTGCAATGTCCCCCAACCTTCAAAAAATTGATTGAAAATGGGATTAAAATCAAGGATGCCTTAGTCAAGAGAAGATTCATCAATAAATACAATCAAAACAACTCATCAAACTCCTCCAACAATTACAATATTTGTGACAAACCCAGGTTTTGGAAATGAAACAAGAATGTTGGCAATAACGATGGTGTAGTTGAAATCCCAAATGCAAAGCTTGTATTCAACCTAACTACAGCTGCCACCAAAACTAATCAAAATAAAAATCTCCCTAACAACCAAAGCAACAACCAAGGAAACAACCAAAGTAACAACCAAGTAACAACTAGAGCAACAACCAAAATATCAACCAAATCAACAATCAAGGTAATGTTGGATCTAGGACACCATCATATCGAGCATCCTCAAATTGAAGGAGGTTCACACCTTTTGGGAAATCACCATAATCATCATTAAAAGAACTTCTTGAATCTAAGGTCATAACTCTACCAGAAGCAAGAAATTGGGAACCACAAGTTAAACCCCCATGGTGGAATGAGGCCCATTTCTGTGAGTTTCACCGCAACAAGGGACATAAAACCAATGATTGCATGCAACTAAAGAACTTGATACAAAATTTAATTGACAACAAGATGATATTTGTAGGACTCCAAACAAACAATGACCATGGGGCATTCAAGAACCCTCTACCAAACTATGAGAAAGGAAAGTCCTCGTCATCAAATAATAAGGACAAGAACAAAAACTGTCTATGACACCACCATTCTACATATATTGAGGTGATTGATGATGCAACTCATGACAAATCAAATCATATTGAAAATGAAAACTTAGCCAATAATAACACCATTGAACATGAGAAAAACATCATTTCCATTGAAAATCATCACCATAATGTTGACACTACCTCACATCAAATCATTGTTATCAAAATTAGGGAACAACAAGACAACACACTCGTCAATGCAATCACACAAGGACAAGCCAAAGTAACATTGAAAGTAGCTACCCCTTCCACATCCAAATCAATTTCTATTCTTGTGACTCAGTATAACATAGTGGATCAATTGCAGAAGATACCTATGAAAATATCCATATTAGAACCTCTCAAGATTTCACCTGCTCACAAGGAAATCTTGGAACAAGCTCTAGTTGCCACCATGGTACCAAAAAATCTGGAAGTTTTCTAATTCTAGGCTGTGGGATATTTGACTACACCGTATTGCTTATCCTTTATTTGAACATGATGATGTATCTATCAATCATCCCCACAATGTTTCTCTACACATTGAAGTCCTAATCCACAAGCACCACATTAAATGTGTCCTAATAGATTGAGGAGCTAGCCTGAATATCTATACTTTGAAACTTGTCCATGCACTGGGCTATTCAAAAAATGTTATTGATCCTAGGAGGAAAATCACAATAAAAGCATATGATGACAAGGAGATATCTTCACAAGGGCTAATAGTGCTACCTATTCAAGTAGGACCAGTGGTCAGAGATATAGTATACTAGGTGTTAGACAAAGAGTTAACCTATAACATACTCTTGGGAAGACCTTGGATTCATGACATGTAAGTAGTACCATCCACATATCACCAGTGTTTGAAGTTCCCTTTCAATGGGTAGGAAATCACTATTGTAGCTGACTCAAACAATCCTCAATATTGTAACACCCTCAAGACAACCCAATATGCTTTTTTACTACACAATAGGGAAGCTCCAACTTAGGGTTTATCAAGTTATGGGAAACAACTAAATGCCTTGTCAAAGTGGGTTGAGAAAAAGGACCAATCAAAGGATAAGGATATCAGCGATGCCAATCCCTCTAATAAAGAAAGTACATCAAATCCTACTCCACAAAGTTAGGAAATTCAACTTGAATCATTATCAAAACAAGTTTCCAAGATCCAATTGAAAGACAAAGGCATGGGGGAATACTCATTTCAGCAATCCTTGTGTTTATCACAACTTTCATCTTCTCCAAAGTCATATGGACAACCATTAACATCAAGGAAACAATCATCACAACCCACCACACTATTTGATGGAATCTTTGTAAGAGCAGACACATTAGTGGATGAGGCAGATGACAAGTTGGTTTTAAACTGGTTGTACAAAGATGAAGAATCATCACAAGCATCCACCTCAAGTGTATAGACAGAGTAGTTTGGAAAAGGAAAGACAATCATGGAAAAGATTGGATACGAGGGAAAATATCCTATCGGTAAAAGGAAGGAATCATAGAACTAATAAAACCTGTCACCATGCAGGCCAAAGATAAAATAGGACTAGGGTATTTGGAGAATCCAGAGAAGAAACCAAACAACAAGTTGTTGAAAGAATCCTACAACTACAATCTAGTGACGCTAATGAAACTGATTCAAATGAGTATGAGTGGGATTCGTTATTTGAAGAGTCTTTTCATGATAAGGAAATGGATTTAGTCCAAAATTATACACCCATATGTGAGGAGGGTCAAATTTTAGGTCATAGACTACTTGAAATAGGATTACTACACATTGATGATTCTAGCAAAGATGATCATACTTGGAGTGAAATGAATAATTCAAAGGAGAGTTACCTTATAGACATCGATTTCACTATTGGACAATCCAAAGAAATTACCATCGAGACCCTTACTAGATTTGAATTTAGCCAATCCAATGACTCCTTACCCCTGATACATCCTGAACTAATAGATTGGGATCAAACTGAGCCATCTGATATCCCTCTCTTTTCAAATGACGAAGCCATTGTCAACTTCCTCTGTTCCAACAATCCCAAAACAAATTCCACCATTGAACATCGTAACGAGGCTTCCAACTAGGATAGTGTCAAATTTTCTAGTTGCAAAATGAATAATATAGGGAATAGATCTTAAGGTGAAAACCATTCAATGGTAGTATTAGATCTAGAAAAAGTAAAAACAAAGAGCATATCCAATAGTGAAAACATCTTTGAGGCACTGAAGGATGGAACATTTGACACACTCCGCAAACATTTTTAGGAATGATCTAAAGTATTGGTTGAACCCACCCAGTCTATCAATATTGGCAATGAAGAAATAGTGAAGACTGTCCATCTAGCAGAATCCTTGACAAATCAAGAAAAACCAAACTTCATCAAATTCTTCACAGAAAGGAAAATAAAATTTACTTGGTCTTATCCCAACATGCCAAGGATTGATCTAGAACTCATCATGCATCACCTATCTCTACCAGCAGGAGTGAAACACGTCAATTCTTTTTAAGGAAAATGCATCCCCACATTGCCATATTGGTCAAAGCCAAATTGAACAAGTTATTAGATGTGATATTTATCAGACCTATCAACTATGCATAGTGGATCTCTAACATTGTACCTATTTCCAAGCCAGAAAAAAGCATCAGAATCTGCACATATTTTAGAGATCTCAATAAAGCTTGCCCAAAAGATGACTTTCCTCTGTCTAATATTGACATCGTTGTGGACTTGACTGCTGGCCATGAAATGATCTCACTTATGGATGGCTTTTCAGGGTATAATCAAATCAAAATTGCTCTTGAAGATCAAGATAAAACTACCTTCACATGTCCTTGGGGTACTTTTTGTTGGAATGTCATGTCATTTGAGTTGAAAAATGCTAGAGCCACATATCAGAGAGCAATGGCCACCATCTTTCATAAAATGATGCACACTTTTATGGAAGACTATGTAGATGATTTGTTGGAAAAATCCTACACTAGAGAAGGACACCTAGAAATTTTAGATAAAATCTTCACCAGATTGGAGAAATTCAATGTGAGACTAAATCCCAAGAAATGTGTATTCGGTGTAACATCAGCCAAGCTTTTGGGGTACATTGTGTTGGCTAAAGGCATTTAGGTGGACCCTACAAAGGTCAAAGCTATCATGGAGATTCCTCCTAAAAATATCAGCCAACTCAGATCCTTGCAAGGAAGATTCCAATCTATTAGGAGGTTTATTGCACAACTGGATGACAAAATGCTTCCTTTCAACCACTTTCTCCACAAAAATGTATGTTTCTGATGGGATGAGAAATGTGAAGGAGCCTTCAATCAATTGAAACAATATCTAATGAGTCCACCTGTCTTAATACCACTAGCATAAGGAAAGCCACTTTTATTGTATATAGCAAACACTGAAATATCATTGGGAGCCTTGTTAGCACAAGAGGATTCAATGGGAAAATAAAGAGCAATATATTACATCAACATAACCTTAAATGGCTATGAGATCAATTACACCTTCATTGAAAAGGCTTGTCTGGAAGTAGTGTTTTCCACCCAACAATTGCGACATTATATGCTCACCCATACCATCAAGTTAATAGCCAAGATAGATCTACTAAATACCTTCTTAGCAAAGCTAATCTGACTGGAAGATTGGCTAAGTGGGTCATGATGCTGAGTGAATTTGAAATCCAATATGTTGATAGCAAGGAAATTGAAGGACAAGCAATTGTAGACCAGTTAGCTAAAGCACCATTACAAGAAAATCATCCCATGAACATTGAGTTTCCAGATGCTAATGCCTTGACAATATCCACACAACAATGGATCTTGTACTTTGATGGTTTTTATATGCAACATCTATAAGGAGCCAGAATCTTGTTTGTCTCACCACATGGATGCACCATTCCTAAGTCCTATAGAATGATGTTCCCTTGCACCAACAACACAGCCGAATATCAAGCCTTGATCGTTGGAATCAAAGTAGCAGTTGAGTGGAAGATCACAAAGTTACATGTCTATGGGGATTCATAACTATTAATTAACCAGGTAAATGATGACTATCAAACAAAGGATGATAAGCCGATTCCCTACAAAAGAATGGTTGATGAATTCAAAAAATACTTTTTGGAAATAATATTTGAGAAGATTCCTCGAAGTGATAACAAAGTCATTCATGTCATAGCAACCATTGCTTCTCTCCTGCAAATTCTGAAGAAATGAGCTCATTACGAGTTCATGGTGGAGCAATTGTTCAACCCATCTTATGAAAACGCTAAGTCTCAAGTTATCTACCATCTAGTTGAGGTTGACACTTCCCTCTACGGGAAAATCTATATGTACCTAAAAGATAACACCCTTCCTCCTGACTTATCTCGTAATAAAAACTGAAACTTCATTTTCCAAACCACCCAACACACCCTTATTGCGGATGTCCTTTACTGACGAGGTCTTGACAAAACTATCCTCTAATGTCTAGAATGTGAAGAGTCTGAAATGGCTTTACGGGAAGTACATGAAGGTGTTTGTGGCACTCATTCGAGCGGTTTAACCCTAGCTAAGAAACTCCTCCATCTGGGATATTACTGGCTGAATATGGTGAATGATTCTTTTCAGTTTGTCAAGAAATGCCAAAAGTGTCAGATTCATGGCAATCTCATCCACACACCAACATAGGAACTTCACCCTTTTGCATCAACATGGCCCTTTTGTCAATGGGGATAGGACCTCGTCAACAAGATTCATCCATTTTCATCTAATGGACACAAGTTCATTATTATGGCCACAAAGCATTTCACAAAATGGATCGAAGTTGTCCCTCTAACCACCATCAAAGGAAAAAAAATATTGTCCTTTATCCTGAAATATATCACCTGTAGATATGGCATTCCTCATTCCATCATTACTAACAATGGACGACCTTTCAAAAATCAAGATGTTGAAGAACTTTGTGTGAAATTTCATATCTAGCATTAGTTTTCTACACCCTATTATCCTCAAGGAAATGGCCAAGCAGAGGCCTCAAACAAGACTATCCTGAAAATCTTAAAGAAAACTGTCAACGATGTTGGATGTGACTAGCATGTGCAACTGAACCCTACTCTATGGGCTTACAAAACCAGTATCTTGACCCCGATAGGAGCTACACCCTATGCTCTAGTCTATGGCTCATAAGCCATTCTACATTTAGAGGTTGAACTGTCATCACTTTGCATGTCACTAAAAGGGATCATTTCAGATGAACATCACAGGGTGTCTAGGTTACAATAATTGGAACTCTTGGATGAGCATCTTCAACATGTAGTGGATCACCTGAAGACATATCAAAAAAGGATATCGAAAAGCTACAACCATAGATTCAAGCCTAGAACATTTCAAGTTGGCAATTTAGTCTTGAAAGAGAACCCTCACAATCAACAAGATTGAGAAAAGAACAAGAAATTTGAACCAAACTAGCTAGGTCCCTTTGTCATTGTCTCAGTCTTTGGATCAGGAGCATATCAGTTGTCTACACTAGAAGTGGATTTGTATGATGAACCCCTCAATAGCCTGCATCTCAAAAAGTTCTACACTTGAATCATCCAAGTGCATTAGGAAAAAGGTCCTGAAAAAATGGTTGCCTTGATGAAAACCTAGAAAACAGGCATCTTGGTAACAACAAAAAAAATTAGAAATAGAGAAAAATACAAAAAAAGAAAAAAAAAATCAAAAAGATAAAAAAAATATAAAATCTAAAAAAGTGCAATAAAAACAAGTAGTGAAAGCCTAGCAACATGTGCTATTTGTGAGAGGTTAGATTTTCCATCTATTTGATCATGTTGACCATTCACTTTCGCCATCCATCTACATATCCTTGGGAAGCTCCATGTACATATATTGGCATTGTGGTCGTGTCTCACCCTAGATTGGGGGAAAAATCCTGAACTCACTAGGGGTAAATAAACTTTGGGCTTAAACCAACAGAAAAACAACAGTAAGACAAATGCAACAAAAACAATGACTAAAATGCAACCCAACATTAAACATCAATCACCATCAGAAGCACATCAAACATCCATATCATATCAAAATCCTAGGTCAAAAGTCAGTCAAAAAATTCAAAAAAAAAGTTCTCTTGTTGAACTGCGTGGTCTCTGCATATATAACATAGGCAAGGCTAATCTTTGATTAGCCCCCGAGACACCTAGGATAGGTCTTTAGGTTAGGTTCTTGGTTAAAATCTCAGAAAACACCTAAAAATTGGAAAATTGGAAAATCCCAAAATCATCAGAAAATCAAAAAGAAAATCAAATCAAAAGGATGATGCTCTTCTAAATCATGGGTTTATCACATTAAACACAAATTTTCAATTGTTGTACTTGGATTTTTGTTATCATATCTCTGGAGCACCTCAATGATGTACCAAACTAGAGGAGCCAGGAAGGAGTATGATTTTTCTTTGTCTATTTTCTGTGAGTTGATCATTATTACTATGCAAATTGTGATGAGATGTGCACTACAAAGTATCACCGATGACATTCTGAATTTGCATAGGAAAATGGATAACTCTTATTTTTTTACGTAAGCAATGCTCAGGTCATCTCAGTTTAATTATACTTAGATTCTTGTGTTAACTTGCACTATCAAACATCATGGAAGTAGTACTCAGGTCATCATGGTATAAATATACCATTGATCTTCTACTCACTTTCAACATTTTAAAGGCCCAATGATGATAAAAAGCATGAAAAATTGGTTGTTATGAATGACAACTTTTGCATACGAGATCTGCATGGTTAGAGTAGATTGCATCCATGTTAGTTTGCATCTATATTTATGGGATTTCCAAAGCTGAAAAAATGATGTTATCTCTTGCATTAAGGGATTGAGTACACTTGACATTGCCAAAAACACATCATTTTCATATAATTACACATCACTTGCATTATCATCAATTAGAAAAAATTCTCATTTAGTTGCATATCACTTGCATCAGAAAACATTACAACATTTTTCATCCATCCATGCATCCCATCATAATATTTGCATCAAAAAACACAAAATGACATCCATCACATCTCATTTACATAATCAAAATAATTTCATATAGTGGCATTAGGGAAGTGGTTCACTAAGCTTAAATGAGTGAGTCTCTTTAGATTTCCAAAAGAATTGGGAAATATGTTAGGTTTTGTGAAGCTTAATTTAACAAAGAATCAATTGACGACAACCTTCCCACAACTCTTGGAAGTTGGATAGATTCACTCATATAAGCTTAAGACCCTAGAACACAATCATCTACATAATCATTTGCATCACATAATCATCATTCATCATTATAAAACATCACACATCATTTTCATCAAATAATCATCATTCATCATTATAAAACATCCATAACATATCATATCATCATCATATAGAACATCATCATATACACATTCATTCATTCATTACATCATTTATTTGCATTAGAAAAGAACAAAAACATAAAAAGCATTACATTTCATTGGCATAATAGGATCCATCACATGTATCAGATAGGCATCAGTCATCAAAACATCCTAGAATCATAACACATAGGTTGCATCATCATTTGCATCCATAACATATCATATCATCATCATATAGAACATCACATTGCATCATAACAGAGAAATAAAAATGCATCCATCAATAATTCAACATAATCATCAATAGACATAAACGACATCCACCACATTGCATATCACCATCATAACATAGAAATTAAATGTATCATAGACATCTATCATCATATCAACACATAGATCATAATCATCATTACTTATCATATAACCTCAAAAATCATATTGTTAAAGTGTACGAGGATATCCAAAAGTATGACGAGATACATCAATATCAAAAATGGCATTGTATCGTAAATTTTGAACACAAGAAGTACATCATCAATGTCACAACACTGTATACATCATGTCCAAAGTAAATCAAAATATGCTATGTTGAGATCCTCCCAGACGGTGTTGGCCTCATAGAACTAGTACCTCCTCCACTTGACGGACCTGCACTAGGATCTCTCCTATCTCTAGGCAATGGCTAAGTAACACCCATGCTAAAAGTTTGAGACTAGGATCTACCAGATCGAGACTGTACAAAGCTCTCTCGCCACTTGGGAGGAACCAGCTCATGATATTTACCCCTATAATACTATGGCTCCTGAGCAGTGTGTTGAATCTCTCTAAGGAAATATGTTGTACCTATAGCCGTTGCAACTTGCTATAATCTCTCAGTAATAGCCTTGGCCTACTCTACCCAACATCTCAAGGCATCCCTCTTTCTAGTAAGTATGACAACCTGTGTTTGTACGTATTGTATATGTTGCTTGTCTACACCTCTCTCAGTCATCAGTATTTGAATCTGTGCCCGAGCCTGCACTAACTCATCCTGAAGTGTTTCAATTTTTTCCTGAGCTTGCACTAACTCACCCTAAAAAGTTTGAATCTATGCTTTTTGTTGATGAGAGGGGACTCAAATCCAAATCCTAGGAATCACCAATTGAGGTACAGTAATACTCCTCCTATGTCTAGGAACTGCAAAATCTAGAAAGGGACTGCCAACTGTGCCCTATAGCCCTACATCTGAACCACCACCACTATCATCATCACCACCCTCACCACCACCCTCACCACCCTCCTCATCCCCTCCATCCCCAATATCACTCTCCTCCTCCTCTCCATCCCCCCTCTGTCTCGGTGCCCTATCATTATCATCAACTGGCAGAACTAGCTCATCAGGACTAGATAACCTCAGAAAAGGATGTGTGTAGAAATACTTAGAATAATCCTTTGTCATCCCTACATTTTCCATCTATGGAGCATAGTCCCACACACATGGCACCAATGTATAATACTCGATACAATCAACATCATAAGATAAGAAAGGGCCCCACTCTATCACATCCTTTCATCACCGTGCATAATGGGAAACCCCTTGGGGCATCGCCTGAACTCATCCAAACTGCTGACAAACATGTAGATACAAATATCTCTCAAGTATAGAACATGTCTAACCAATCAAATATCATGATAACAACATGTATGGCATCTCCACCTGATCCTCTAGCCACACCTCACAATCCAAGTAAGGGCGCCATATCAGAGTCTCCAAATCATCTAGGACATGTCTCCAATAAGCTAATTTTCCTAGCTTATCTTGGACACACGAACCACTATAGCTGAACACATAGGGTCTACCTGTTGGACGTTGTCTATCTCCCAATGGACAAGTGATCGCTATATGCTCCCATGCCCATGTCTGCAATAGTGTGACTCTAGAAGAGAGGCTCGTCACCCCAGAATACACAACCTGGTGCAAATCGTGATACAAATGGGCTAACATACATGAACCCCATGCATATTTGGTCCCCTCCAATGTCATACACTCCAATACTCGACCCCAACCCACAAAAAATCCCTTTGACCTATAGTCAGGACAAAGGAATCCACCAACAAACCTGAAAAGAACACAAAATAAAGTATCATATCTCCTGACCATCTCCTGCAGGGAACCCAATGGCCTTAAACCTGATCATCTCAGAAAATATTATGCAAGGCATCGGTCCTACCCTACTCTACTTTTTCATACACAACTATCTCTCCCATCACTGAAATATGCAAGATACGATAAACATCCTTGGGAGTAACTGTCATCTCCCCAGTAGCCAGATGAAAGGTATTGCAATCACTATGCCACCTCTCTACTAGAGTAGTCAGTAAACCCCTGTTAATCCTATACTAGGGTATATCTAACAAGGATTCCAACCCACAATGTTTGATAATTTCTAAATCCACCTGCATCAATTGATGAACCATATCCCACGTCTTCAAGAAACGCTCCCGAGACTAGATCACATCAAAGTCCTAATAATATTATTGAAAACAAATCAAAATTACATCAATCAATCTATCAAATTTATCCCTAACACAATGATCAATCAAGATCATCAGTCAATCAAATCATGTTCAATCAAGATCATCAGTCAATCAAATTATGTTCAATCAAGATCATCAGTCAATCAAATCATGTTCAATCAAGATCATCATTCAATCAAGATCATCAATCAATCAAATTAGGTTCAATTGAGACCATCAAATCAATCAATCAAGACAATCATCAGTGAATCCTATCATTTGACTCTCACCTATCATGAGGTCGATACATCATTAATCCTATCATCAATCCCCACCTATCATGAGGTTGATACATCAGTGAATTCTACCATCGATCTTCACCTATCATGAGGTCGATACATCAGTGAATCCTATCATCGATCCTCACCTATCATGAGGTTGATGCATCATCAATCCTATTATTGATCCTCACCTATCATGAGGTCAAAATATCATCATGTTATCCTATCATTTGACTCTCACCTATCATGAGATCAAATTATCAACTATCTTATCAAACATCAATCAAGCAATGAACATCACACAATTAGACTAAGATCAATCAAAATCATCACTAAACATAACAATGCAATGACTAACATGATTCATGAACATTATACAAGCCTCAACAAACATCAATAATGCACCATTTGGCATAACCAGGAGGACTTTAATCAATCAAACATCGTCAGACAACCAAAACAACAATGCAATGACTAACATGATTCATAAACATTATAAAAGCCTTAATGAACATCAACAATGCACCATTTGGCATAACCAGGAGGACTTTAATCAATCAAATATCGTCAGACAACCAAAATAATAGGGAAAATCATCAGGAGTCACTCAAGGGAAAATCCTGCCAAAACCCCCAAAATAGAAAAAGCTACCATTTAGGACCCCAAAGGCACCAAAAACACAAGAAAAAGGCACCAAAACAAAAGCAAAAGGTGCCAAAACACTAGAAAAAGGTGCCAAAACTCTTAGAAACACCCAAAAATGACTTGAAAACAGCAAAAATACCCCCCAAAAGTGCAAAAGTGACTTTAAATGGCTTACAACACCTATCTACCAACTCCAAAAAATTAATAAAAAGGCAGGAAAATGACTAAAGGAGGTTTCTCATAATGAGTACTATAGGTCCAGCTATAGCAAGGTGACCATGGCGGTGAAGGCACTCGGAATGATGCTTGTGAGAAGGGATCCTCGTCTTCCTCTAGCTCTCCACTCTTCAAATTCTCCAAAATCACAATGTGCAAATGAATTCACTTTTCTCACTTTTGTACCTTTTTAAAGGACAATGGAGGGAATTATGGTGGGATTTATTATCAAAAATGGGATTTAACTAATCAAAACAATTCAAGGAGTGAGTGTAGAATCAAAATTTGAGAGATAAATCATGTCTAACATAAAAGTATCGTTGTTTTAACATTGTATCATCATCACATCACTACAACATCATCACACAATCATTGAATCCTCGACAAAACATCAAAAATCCACATTTTACCAATTTATCTCTTGAGGGGGCATATATCTAGCATCACCTGAAAAATCAACATCTGGGGCATCAAAAACTTTTTTGAGCATTGGTATCAATTTTTTATTTGAAGCAATGTATAAACACATTACTTCAAAGAGGGGAAAAATGTATACACCTAAAATTGGTCATCACCTTTAATTAATTAAATACTAGCTATTTAATTGATATTTCAACTACGTATAAATAAATCATCAATTTATTTATATTGTTCATTTTCTAAATTCTCCAAATCTAAAACATATTCTTCTAAATTAATTAAATAAAGAATTTTCTCTAAGCTTGCTTTATTTAATTAATCTCCACTAATCTCAATTAGCAATTAAAGCACATGTCTACAACTTTTTTGTGCCACCTCACCGAGGTCACATGAAAATAAATAACTCTAATTTTTAATTAGAATTATTTTCAACTCATTTTAAAAGGAACATGGCTTATTACTCCCACACTTCCACCAATTTTGGAGCACATGGCTTATTCCTCCCACACTTCCACTAGTTTTGGAGCACATGGTCTTCTCATCCCACACTTTAATCTTCCATCCAAATGGCATGTTTCCCATTGGTCAAGAGATTCTTCCATCCAAATGGCATGTTGTCTTTGGTCAAGGAGACAACATCTTGATTCTCTCCATCTTCACCATTCATTCTTCTTGTTCGAATCTAGACCGTTGATTATTGCCACCTCACTATATGCTTGGAAAAAGCTATAAATACAACCCTTGGGCATTGTATTTTGCATCCACATTTGAAGTAAAGTTATCATGCAGGTTTATCATTGGAGCTTGGGAGCATTTTGGAGTCTTATAGCTAGTCTTTACATCATGTTTTGCTTTGCATTTACCTCTTAGCTTTAAATCTTGCATCATAGTTGTATTTTAGATTAGTTTATTTTAAGTTTTCATTTGAGCATATGTAGAATCATGCATAGATAATTCTAGTTCAATACCATAGCATCCACCTCCACTTGTTTATTTATCATAATCACCATCATCCCTTCATCATAGCATTCATCATCATTGTTTCCATATATTTTCATGTAGGAATTTAGTTGGCTTACATGTTGAATACTAATATTGTTTCTTAAGTGTCATTCTAATAGCTTTTGTGCACATAGAAATCTGAGGGCCAAAAGGTTAAAATAATTATTAAGAATAGAGGACAATGAGACGTTCTTGAAATATTTAGTTTGTTGCAAATTAGAGTAGCTTATTTGCTTTGAATCTTTAATATAATTCATTTCATTAAGGTTTGTGTTGATTTACTAACTTTACATTTTCACACACACACAATATTGATTCCAAAATAATATGCAACAACATGCATATCCCCTTCATGAATATCATACCCATCAAAATGAAGCATCTAGTTGAAGATTGTGGCCTTCATGGTTTGTATTTTGTAATCAACCCAAGAGTGGTATAATTTCCTACAAAAGATATCTAAGGGAATTATAAGGGACAAAAACTTAAATTTTTGTAACAACAAGTTGAGCTTGATTGTAATGAACCAAGTTGACACACTCAGAACGAAACCTAACAAAATATTTTTGTAAGCAATGACAACAATATCAATAATGCAACAATGACATGTCACACTCACACAACAATAAGAATGACAAGACATCTTCACCACTGCATAAGCAAGGTGACAACACCAAAAGACTAACTACTCATGGAATAATTCCACCATGATGAACAAATTGAGTACAACACCTACATGATGATCAATTACTAAACCACAATCACATTATATTGCAATAACACACTAAGATAGGATGAGGGAATAATCAAACTTTAAACAATATCTAAACACACTTCACAACTCTTAGAACATAGGAAAACCTTCACAAGAGGTTTCCTAACCAAGAGGCATAACTCTCCACTAATTGGAATGATGATGAGTCACTTCTAGGCAACCACATGCTTCCCAAGATATTATATTGAAATGTGATGTCACACAAGTGGAATAATACTACTCTACAACACCCCATGACCTATGAGGAATGTTAAGGACACCAACAAAGACAACCACAGAGGATTGCAACCTTCCCAAGTCTTCACAAGACTAGATGCACAATCTCCCTAACCCTAGGTTGATAACCAAGCAACTTTAGAAGAAGGAACATAAAATGAGGTAAGATAAGCCACAATTTTACATTGAAAACTCATAAGAACATGAAAAAATACCACTAGAAGCTTGGGATGATGAGGAAAAACTTTTTTTTACATGGTTTTCCCATACGAGGCCTTGAAATAAAGAAGAAAGATAGAGTTCTCAAACTGAGTCTAAACACTAGGATTTTTGGATATTCCAATGAGTGAAATGATTAGAACCAGAAATATATACAACATACAAAAAATCAATGGAATTAGGCTTATAAATCCATTGACTAGCTGAGGTTAAGAGGGTTAAAATTTTATTTTTTGTATTGGAATGAGACTTCCCAAACATAGGACTAGGCTGCCCAAATAGAGATATGTGAATTTGAGCCTATCAATACTCAAAACCAATCCATCCTATTATCAACTAGATTGCCCCACTACTAATAGAGCCACCCAAACTATGAAATAATATGAGTTTGGAGACTCTTAAGAAGACTAGCCTATCTAGATGCAACACCAAGCCACCCAAACTCACTAGAAGACACTAATGTTAAGTTGAAACCCAAAATAAATATTCCTAAGTTCATTTTAGTTTTAAAAGACATAAATACAACATAGTATAAGTAAAATTGTGTTGGAAACCAATACCAAGACATGTAACTAGCCTTTCTAAAGACTAACATTTATAATTCTTACAATCCTTCTTAATGAGAGGTCCAAATAGAAAGAAAATGCATTCAAATAAGGAAGAAAACCAAGAAATACCATAGGCACCTTGCCACATTGAAGTCATTTGAATCCACCATGATCCTCCAATCCCAAAAATGGTTACCATGTAACCCAACCTTGTGGAATCAAATGATCCACTCCCACAATGCTAGAAGACACACATGTGCCACAAGCATAAAAAACATGCCAAGCAAATGGGGAGAGGGATTACACACACCATACATGATGAAAAGACTCCACATACACACAATACATAAAAATAATCCAAAAAAATGATGGTTCAAAGACAAATCATCATTTGGTACACCATGGAATAACAAAATACACATTAAGTAAACTAACCAATATCACATCACAATCCATATTCGGAAAAATAACTAATTCCACATCATATAAAAATCATGGGATAACTCACTACAAGGGTACCACAAGGATCATCAATTGGACAACTTAACAATTACGGATCACACACACACAACACACTAGGGTAAGATGCTAGAGAGCTGGGTATGTGCAGGATCATGATGGGCCAAAAAGTGGCAATATGATCATGAGTATGTGTAGGGTATGTGGCTGACGACCTTTTTTTTACCCAAAATTGATGAAATGAAAAGGATTTTTAAGGGAGATTCTCAACTTTCCACTAATATAAATTATGCTATACTTTAAATTTAATAAATAATTATTATTCATTTTCTATTTGAATTATGACTAAAGTCTTGATTGATAGGTTGATTGAAAAATACCTATAGCTTTCAAACTAAATCACACTTTTTGAATCTGAAACATGCATCACATTCTATGCTTCTCATACTATAGGATTATAAATAAATAAAAAATTCATGAAGTTTTGACCAAGTTAAGGTGGTTAGACATATGATTTTTTATATTTTTTAAAAGTTGTAATAAAAAATTCATAATTAATTATTTACTTGGAAAAAAATTACAAAAAAATATGCATCACATCCTGATATGAGTCCTCTACTTATATCTAAAATCTTATAAAAAAATATTATCATTTTATTGTTGTTAGAGTGGTCAGACAAACACCTACTACTTATTTTTTCCCTAAAATTTAGTATTACTATATTGAAATTTCAAATTTTCACTAAATAGATTTTTTCTTTTTTTAAATAAACCTAGTAGTTTAGAAACTACATTAAATTTGGTATAGATTCTATTATTACATATTTTTTAAATAATATAGATAACTTATTCAAATTTTTATGTCAAGTTGCCTAACTCTTTGAATTTTTTGCCACTTAAGGGCCTATTTTTTCCATGATGATCCTGCACGTACCCAACTAGTTAGGGGGTGTCATCATGGTGCTTGAAGGTATGGCACCCATGGAACCTAGTAATCCTCTCTTACAAATGAGGATACTTGATCTTACAAGACCCAAGATCTCTAAGCTGGCATGTCTTCCCAAACATCCTTAGTCTATACTAGCAGTCAAGGTATGAGACGGGCGGCCTTTATCTTAGTTAATTAATTATTTGTGTTTCATTAATTATCACTTGATTAAATGACTCCCCATTTTTTATTAGCCTAATTACCACTTTGGTCTGGGGAAACATTGGGAGCCACTCCCATAAACCTTTATAGTACCTTATTCCTAGGATGTTCACACACCAATGAGTGTGGCATGTAAAATAATGCACACAATTCAACTTCATTGAAATTTTCTTATAATTTTCCACCAACATTATTACAATAATTCATGAAGGACACTTTTTTTAAAACATTAAAATTCATCATTTTTTATGAAAACATACAAATTTTCTTCATACTTTCATAAGCCAAAAACTTGAAAATTCCCAAATCCTCCGTTAAAATTTTCTTCAAAATTTAATTTTCAAAATTCAAAAATCTAAATATGCAATTTTTCTCTAAATATGCCCAAAAACACACTTTTCACATAAAATTCACTTTTCATGCATTTCCCATAAATTTGGACATTATAACCCCATATTATTGAAAATTTTCAAATTTTCATATAGTAAAATAAATAACATGGCTTTTTCTCAAACGAAAAGCATTGGAGGTTTTTACACTTCGCTAGTTCTAATTCAACCTTTCAAAATGAAATAAAATGAGCAAGAGAGAATAATTTAATAATTTAATTCAAATTATGACCAAATTTAAAATGAAGAATGCCTTAGGCATGCCAAATGAATGCATACAAAAACTCCCATGCACACTCCTCTTCCAATTCCTATCCTAATGAATCTGATCCCATCAAATTCCCTTTCTGAATGCATTCCCAATCAACAATTCAATTTCTCACCATGAGAGGGTTTTCTCCTCTCTCCATTTTCTTCCCAAAATAAAAATTACATAATGAAAATAAAACCCTTTTTTCCTATTTACCCTTTTTCACTTTCCAAATAAATCAAAATTAAATTAATTTTATATTTCCTCAATTTCCATTTTCCTTAAAATTCCAAATAGACACATTTTTAAATTTCTATTTAACACATATCATTTAAGTTCATGATTTAAATCGATATAGGCATATTTTCATTTAAATTTATGAAATCTAGAATTCAAATAGGACATTTAAATCAAGCATAACCCACAATTCCCAACCCAAGGAATTTTTGCAATTTAATTGAACAATAGCTCGCAACTTCATTTCTACCTTCATTCTATTTTTCTCCTTTCCCAAAATATAAAGAATATTTAAATAACTAATATAATAATCATTTCAATTCTTAATATTTTATTTGTTGAAAATATAGAATTTAAACCATTAATTAAATCAAGAATTAACTAGTATTTCACAACACACAGGGATTCAAAAATAATTCCTAACTCAGATCCGGGTTCACATAGGTTCAAATATGACACATACCATACTTGATTCGAGTACGATTGGGGAATGCGTAGGGAGGCCCAATGTGACATCTTCAAATTAACCATTATTAGGGAATATAACCATTATATATATATATATATATATATATAATCGATGCACAACATAATTACCCAATGGAGCTCAATAGCATAAAGCATAATGATAAACCAATCATGTAAATATATAAAATACCAAAAATTGACATGTTGAGAAGCCTCATCTCAAACATGCAATGTTTCATACACACCATTCAGATCCATAAAATAATCACTATAACAATCACAAGGAAACGATGAAGCTAAAACACTGATCTCACATTAACAAGATGCAAATGGGAGGGGAACTATATTGAAATTGCAATAGCTTGATTTGTTCTTTATATTATTTTCAAGCCTATCAAGCTCACTAAGTTCTTTCATATTATTTTGTATGGATGCCTATAAATCCATGCATGGGTTTTAGATGATAACATGATACATGAATATCCTGAGGAAGCATTACTAACGTAGTCATGGGAGATTGGTTTAAAATAAATTTTAGGGGTATAGATTGAAAGAAGATCCAAAGAGGTATTAAATCCATACTAGTCTACTATGACTAACCAAATTCCAAAAAGCATGGTAGAAAATATATGTTCTATACACATATGTCTCATAATATTTGGAATAATTTTTTTTCCCTTATAACCAATTGTTGAAGGCGTGCTATATGCTCTTGAAACACAAATTTGTAGCAATGTGTAGTAGTAATAAACTATTCTTGGATAACATAGTCATCAACTCTTGTAAAAGAGGAAATTCTTGAATCTTAATGCTCTTCAAGAAAAAAAAATTGGTTTAACCTTACCAATAGAGTCTTCAATTATTTTCAACCCATTAACTCTATTTTCTTCTAAAATCATTTATTGAGCATATAATTGTCACTTGTTCAAGATCAACTAGTTGTTCACTCAAGGAATCTTAGAGATGACCAAAAATTATATGGCTTATAAAAACCCATCATCCCTCACCCACCGTCATCCATGAATTTCTATTCACATTTGAAATCACATGACAATCATTAAAAAATGTGTTGAAATCCATGTGGGCATCATGGATGAACTCATTCAAACCTACAAATCATTGCTTCATTAATGACACCTTCAAATTTAGAGGGAAATAGTGTAGGAAATTCTAGGAAATATATTAGAAACATAGCTACTATATTTCATGAATAAAATGGGAACTAGAAAACCCTAACCAATATTTTAAATGCAATACCTACCAATTAATATCATTAATTTATTTCAAATCTACATGTGCTTGAATAAAAAATAGTTTTGTGTGCTATTATGTTTGATCTAGAATTTATAGAAATCCGTCAGGTTTATTTTAGCATTATAGGTCATATTTTTCTTTATTATTATGATTGACATGCAAATCTATACCCTTTTTGATGAACAATGATTTTTGGGTGAGAGAAACCCTAATATAAAAATGATATCAACCCTAGTTAAAAAGTGGTCTTCTAGGTGCATGGGGAGGTAGGTGAAGTGAAACAATAAAAAATATGGGATTCTTAGACTTGTTGAGAATTGTGGGATAGGGGTTAGGAATTAGGCATGCCTTATGATAGGTACCCAAGGAAAGTTAAGTCCAAAGGACCAACCTCAATACAAGGAAATATTATTGTAAATGGTCGAGGAGTTAGGATAGGGGGATCAAGAAAAGGGTACTCATGGAGGGTAGAATTCTATAAGATGATAAGTATGCAAGAAAATAATGCTTCATGTGAATGGTATGGTGAGAGAAGAAATTCAAAAAGTAAAAAAGAAAGATGAAAATAAAACATTTAGGTTTTGGAGGACAAGAATTTGGGGAAGGGAATTCCACTATCCTAATAAAAAACAAAGGGAAATAGAGGTTGGAAGAATAATATGTTGGTAGGGAAACATTGAAAATTACAATAATTTGCACAAATTTAGACATTTTAACCTACAACCTAAACATTTAGACTTCATTTGGGATTTTATAAATTATAAGAAATTGTAGGCACATGGAAAATTATTGACGACAATAGTTGGGAAATTTTCATAATTGAGGATGCACACAAATAAATATTTCTCAAATAAATTATTATTAGTGAGACAAATAGGGTCAAGAAACCAAAAAGGGAAGGGAACCAGATAAAATATTACATTTCATGATTAAATCCAAACATGTTATTAGGAAAATACCATTACAAATAATATATACAATGAATTACAGTGTTTTAACAGTTACAAATTATCATTATATTCATACTAGTAAATATGGAAAGATAAAGCTCTAAGCTAAAATATTATCATAATTCATCACATGGAATTTTCCTAAAGATCTACAAATGACCAATGAGATATTAAGTTACAAATAAGCTACCTCTTTGTTCTTTACAAATTGAGCTACTCAATAGGTGTCTGGACATGGAAGACTTAGAACCCTAGAAGTTGTTTGATACTAAAAAATGATCATCCTTATTTGGAATATGAAATAATATTTTTAATATCTTATTTGGTTATTGAATCCTTGTGGTAATTCACTAAGAATTGCATGTTACCAATCCAATGCATAAAATAAGTTTTTAAAACAAATGAAATCTGGTATAACGGTGGCCTAGAAATGGCATAGAGAAAATATGCATTATGAACTCCAACCACTACATTCATGGAATTATAGAATTATTCATCATCCACCATTGATTTTTAATTAACACCCTTGGGATAAATAAGGATTCTTAGGAAAGAAAGAAAAATCTAGTAGTTGTAGGAGCTAAGTTAGGGATTAATGGCATTTTTGGAAATATTTGATGAATGCACAAGACAATTGAGAGGGGGGTGAATCAATTATACATTAAAACATAAAAACCCTCATTAACATTCAAATCAACATTATATCTTAAACCCTTAACAACCATTAAACCATTATCATGCATTAGCAGAATGAAAAACATGAGAAATAGTAATGCAAACACATCCAAACACATGAGAACACTAAATTTATGTGGAAAACCAAAGAAGGGAAAAATCATTGTGAGGATTATATCACAATATAAAGTAATTGCAAAACCAAATTTACAACAAGCTCACTATCAGAGGTCTCATTTGCCAAAGATAAAAGAAGGGATTACTGCCAATGTCTCACTTCTAGATTAGAAAGAAGAATATAGAAGATTGTTACAATTAGAAATCCATCTCAGAGCAATAGAAAAGATACACCACTGCTTCACTAGAATATTCACACTCTCTTTATAGAATGCAAGCACGTTCTACTCATTGCTTCCTATAGTCTTAGGCATTAAATCTCATACTGCATTTCATACTTTCACACTTCACATATCAACACTTTTCACTACAGACTCTACACTTTCCTCCTCCATCAATTCATCACACATATATACCATCCTTAACCTTGAAAACAATCTACAAGGTTAGCTATGCACCTCAAACATGCAAATTCAAATCAGGTTGGCACCAAAACATTCCTATGATGGAGAGGAATAAAGGAAGACCACATCAAACCTTAACTCAAACCTAAATCCACATAAACATTCCATGCCACACTTCAAGAAACATCAAAGCAAATCCGACGCAATTAGTGTAAACACCCAAGGTTGGTCAAACCTATGTTAACACCATTAAAAATTTAAGTACATGCTTCCTTTGATCCAAGGATGACTCACAAACCACATACAACACTTAACCACAATCTAGAATCTTTCATCAACACCCTAAAATCCAACAAATTCTTAGCAATAACTTTCACCTAAAAGAACATAATCATTCTATACACCCAATTAACCTTCCACATATTATAGCACATGAATCCAGCCTTGTAGAGCACCAAAAATCAAACAACTTAGATTGAAGGTAGGTATAACAATATAAGTACACTTCCAAATCTAAAAAACTAAAAACCACAACATGGAGAAATACAAAGCAAAACCATTTCTCCTAGATAGTACTACATCACAATTCACACATTGGTGAACACAACTTCTTATACTAGATGATCTAGAACATGAAACTCATGATATAACACCTCTAACAACCTCTGATCAAAATATCTTAACCACACAAGAAGATATTCAACCATGAAGAAATGCAAACCAAAAAACTAAACACTACTCTGCCACACTGAACAATATTTCCCCTTTTATTCAAATTTTCTCAAAAGAAATTTTAAAACAAGCACTGTAAACACAAACTAAAAATCTAGAACATCTTCTCAACATCTCAACCACACAAGATCTTGAACATCCACAAACACAATCTCATCAAGGAAATACTAGAGGTTGACATCAGTGAGACTACTAATGACAATGTAATGCAATCAATCAAGGCATCTTCATAGGTTGAAATCAATGCAAGAACATAGATTTGTTCACATAAATGAAAACACAAACTTCTAACAATATCTAGCAAGTGTAGGGAACGATGTGAAAGAAATGGAAAATTCTTATAAGGAAATAAAGAAGAGAAAGGGAGATGCGGGATTTCTTTGCAAAATAGGACATTGGTACTAGAAATTTGAAAATTTTTCTAGAAGTACCTTGAAATCTTGCAAGATACTAGGAAAAAGGAGGGAATTTACCATTTTAGAGCCACACCAAACTCTATTAGCATTTTTAAAAAAAATCAAACCATTTGAAATATTGATTCTAAATATCATAAAAATTGATAGGGTTTCAATGATTTTGTGAAATCATAAACTCACTAAATTTTTAACTTGATGATCTCTTTGTACAAAAATTAGACTTATCACAAACCCTGTTAGTATTTTTGGAGGTTCACAAACCTTAAAGACCTTTTCCACCTTGCTTTTTTTCACTTTCACTAGTTTCAAAACCTTTGAAAAGTGTGAAAAATGAGAGAAGAATTTCATGCCATTATTTTGGTAAGTATAGGGAAATGGTAGAAGTGATATAGAAAAAAATATTGAATTTTGAAGAGTAGGATTTAGGAATAGAAGATATGGTATTTTTATGTTGAATGAAAATTGGAAGTGGATGTGGAAATATAAATAGACATCCTAAGTTCCATCAAAACCCTACAAAAGGTGAAATAAACAATTTCCCCCACAATGTGGACTCATTCATCTCCCCTTTGTAGGTTGACCTCATCATATGATAGGTCCATTTTCTCATGTGGGAAGATCAAGTCATCTACACAAGGAATGCAAAGTGTGAATTGACTACAAGAAAGAACACTTGGTTCTTCCTTCTTTGATTTGATTATAGATTTTCCTTCTAATATTTTGAACTAAATTGGTTGTGCCTTATCATATGGATTTTACCCTCTCAAACATCTATCACAATTGTTAGTACATCATGTTCATGACCTTTTGACACTTTTTAATTTTCAACTATCCACTATTGTATTGGATCTTTCCTTCCCTTTATCACCTTTGTAGAAAATTTGTTCCTCATCTCAAATTTTTATAATAAAAGAGGGTAAAAACTTTATTGAATCAGAACAAAATTACAAAGTCAGAAGAAAGAAGCCACAAGGGGCCCCACAAAAAAAGAATTAATTCACACCCAAGAAGCATCTCATATCCTCTGCTACCCACTCCTCAAGAACAAGGGCCATGTCATTAGGAAGATTGCCCCAACCATCCACATACCAAGAATTAGTCCTCTCTGACGCCCATCTAGCCAAACCATCAGCCACCCTATTCCACTCACGCGGAATATGGCGAAAAATAATGGACTCCAGAGAAGAGCACATAGAAATAATCTTCTTGACAACCACAACAAGCTGCCAGTTCATATCCTCCAACTGTCGCTTATGCAACATGTCAATAACTACCTGAGAATCAGACTCACAAACAATCCGCCGCCACCCAAGGCCAACTACATGCTCAATCACCATAAGGATAGCACTAGCCTCCATAAGATTATTGGAATGCAAACCATGATACATGGAAAAGAAAAAAACCACCACTCCCAAGCTGTCTCTACCAATACCACCAACTCTAGCATGCCCAGGATTACCCCTAGAGGACCCATCATTATTGATCTTTAGCTCCCCTAGAGCAGGCGAACACCAGAAGCCATCATGAGCCACCCTCTCGCGCCCACGCCTATGATGCACACTGCCCAATTTTCTCCTATCTCCAGCAACAAGACCCATGGAATTAACAACACCCAAGTCCCCCGGATCAACTGGCACAGACAAATCACACTTTGTAGACAACGTCTCTTGCAGAGCCCCAAGAATCTGCCTCCAAAGATGCTCCAAGAGCAATTTTTTATCCAAGAAAATCCGCCTGTTACGCTCCAACCAAAGGTGCCAAACAATCAAACTAGGGCCAATGCTCCAAGCAATTTTAAGAAAAGAGGTTTTGGTAGGAGATGATCCCTGTCTCCTCCAAAAATCATCCAGGGCAGAGACATGGCAACACGGTAAGCTCCAGAGATTCCACCAGTGATGCCAAATATCCTTAGCAAAGGAACACTAAAAAAAGAGATGTGAGAGGCATTCATCATGCCGACCACACAAAACACGCATGGAAGGGCCCTGGAACCCCCGTTTCCAAAGATTGTCCCAAGTAAGACACTTGCCTTGGACAACAAGCCAAGAGAAAAAATTACACTTAGGCCAAGCAAATTTATTCCAAACATGCTTCCACCAAGGAACCTCAGAGCTCCCAAAGACCTATTTATCCAAAACCTGATAACTAGAGGCAACCAAAAATTTACCCCGCAAATCAGGACCCCAAGCAAGAACATCCCTCCCTTGAAGAGAGTTGCAGGTGTGATCTGAAAGAATCTTGGCAAGCATTTGGTGATCCTCCAAAACCCCCCCTGGGGGCCAATCCTGAGGATCCTTCCACCTGGACATAGTAATCTAACTCAAAGAGTGTTGAGACTTGAAATCAGCCACATGACACCAACCTACCTGCTCAAAAATCTGGCACAAGTCCTGAAGGTGGGGATGGGAAGACAAAATAGGGGGATGTCCATCCCAAGAGTCATGCTAGAAGAGAGCTTCCCGACCCCCATTACAAATCCAAAAAAGGCCCTGTTTCACAAGCTTGGCACCCCTTTTGAGGGTACTCCAGATCATAGAACCTTTCCCCTCCAAACTGAATCTTACAGCCTCTGTGCTTTCCACCGCACCCAAATATTTGAGGGTAAGAATTTTAGCCCACCACATATGCTGTTGTGAACACCAATGCCAATACTGCTTAGCAGCCAAGGCTTGCCCATTCAAATCCGTTCGTCATAGACCAAGACCCCCTTCATGCTTCGGCCTACAGACAACATCCCATTTCACCAAGCTCCACTTTCTATGAAGAAGGTTGCCAGACCATAGAAACTGATGAGACAGTCTCTCAAAATCTTGAATAAAACTTGATGGAGCAGAAAGAACAAAACACTTATAAAGAGGGAAAGCCTGGATCACAGACTTAAGAAGAGTCACTCATCCAGCTGACGAAAGCCACCGGCAAGTCCAATGGTTGACCAAACTTTGAAACTTGTCAAGAGTCTCTTGCCAAAACCTTTTAGGGAGAGAACGAATGGCAAGAGGGATACCAAGATAGAGAAAAGGAAGTGAACCGATCTGGAAACGAAGAATACCTGCTAATCTCCTTTGGATACCCTTAGGAGTATGAAAGAAGTAAATGAGAGACTTCCCCTCATTAATGCGCTGCCCAGAGGCCGCCAAGTAGTTGTCCAAAATATTGCGCCAATTCAAAGCCTCCTCAACCCTTGCCCTACCCATCAAAGTCGTATCATCAACAAATTGTAGATGAGTCTAAGGGGGAAGATCATTTCCCCAATTCCAGCCCTGAATCAAGCCACTTGCAACCTGAGCACGAATAAGCCTTCCCAATCCTTCCGCAAGAAGGATGAATAAGTAGGGCGACAAGGGATCTCCTTGTCTAAGGCCTCTAGAAGTACCAAACAACTCAGTGGGCTCACCATTGAGAAGCACTGAGAAGGAGGAAGAAGTAACACAAATCCTAACCCATTCAATCCAATCACTAGCAAAGCCAAAAGCTCCAAGAATCTTGAATAGAAAGCTCCATTTAACGCGATCATATGCTTTTGCCATGTACAACTTGATAAACATAGATTTTTCTTTTGAGGATTCCATAGAATGGATGGTCTCTGCTGCAATCACAAAACCATCCATGATTTGTCTGCCAGCAACAAAACCCCCTACTCCTCAGATATTAACTCACCAAGCCAAGGTTTTAACCTTTCAGCAATCAACTTAGTAATAGTCTTATAAACAACATTACATAATGCAATAGGCCGAAAAAGATCCAAAGAATTAGCCCCCTCCTTCTTTGGAATGAGAGCTAAAAAAGTTGCATTCAGAGACTTCAACATTTGTTTATTCATGAAAGATTCCTTAACAACCTCTAAGAGGTCCAACTTAACCACCTCCCAAAACTCCTGAAAGAATTCAACAGGGAATCCATCAGGCCCCGGTGCTTTACCTTTCTTATCTGAAACACAACGTTCTCAAGCTCCAACAAGGTAATAGGAGAAACCAGTGATTCATTCATTTCAATAGACACTAGCTGCGGGATACAGTTCAAAATCCTTGTTTCAGCCTCCTCAGCAGGAGGCAAATCTTCAGAAAATAATGAAGAGAAATACCGAATGCATTCCGCAGAGATAGAAGCAAAAGAGGACAAAATTTCCCCATCAGACAACACAAGAGAAGAAATAACATTACCTTGCCTCCGGGCTTTAACTGAGTTGTGAAAAAAAGAGGTATTCCTATCACCAGCCTGGAGCCATTCAATACGAGACTTTTGTTTCCAAAAGATTTCTTCTCTTAACTCCCATTCCTCTACCTCTTTTGTTGCAGCAATCTCTGACAAACTCAACTCTTCCGTTAGGCCTTGATCACAAATATGCTTGGTGATTAAGTCTAAGTTTTCTAGAGCCTTCTGTTTTCCATGAAACAAATTACCAAAATGTTTCCTATTCCATCTTTTCAACTTGTATTTGACATACTATAACCTCTTTGAGAATGAATACATAGCAGTGCCATAAGCTGGCTTCCCAAGATCCCACCAGCCAGAAATCATGTCATGAAGAGACTCATCCTGGAGCCACATGAGTTGGAACTTGAAAGTCTGCCTAACACTTCATTGAGGCACAACAGCCACAAGCTTAATTGGCCAATGGTCGGAGCCTCAACTATCCAATATTTCAGAGCTAATCATCCACCTATCCCCCATCCAAAACCTAGACGCCAAAAATCTATCTAGTCTTTTAGAAATAGCAGCATCTCCAGTTCTCCTATTATTCCAAGTGAAGACTCCATTAGTTGGTTTGACATCAAATAACCTCAAAAGAGCCATATTATCCTACAAGAGCCTAGAGGAAGGCTCCAAATGAGCTATACCTCCTCTCTTCTCTTCTAAAGAAATGACAGCATTAAAATCACCAGCCAGGATCCAAGGCAAGTAAGGATCCAAAGACCTCACATGTCTAACATGATCCCACAGTTGTGCTTTACCTTGGAAATCAGTCGGAGCATATATATTAGAGAAAATAACTTTCTCCCCTGACTCTAAATGAGAAGCAACACAAGAAATTGAACTCTTACAGGAGATCCACCAAATTGGACTAACTTTTCGGGGATCCCAAAAACAAGCCACTCCACCAGAATTACCCAAAGCACCCACACATTAACATTGGCCATGACCCCAAATCTTAGGAGCCACACTTAACATACTATCCACTGATAACTTAGTTTCCTGCAAGAAAATCACATCCAGAGAATGAATGCGAATCAAGTCTCGATAGCCTTTTGTCAAGGGATGCTATTCATACCCCTCACATTCCAAGAAAAAACAATCATCGTTGGGGTTGGGAAAAGTGAGCATCAATAGTCTTCACCAAGCCAGCCTCAACCAATGTCTCTCCAGCAAGCTTCACCTTTTCTTAGTCCTTTTTGCGACCAACCTTAACTGATTTCTCAAGAATCCCTTAAAAAAAAATTGTTGTACACCCAAAATAGAGGAAGAAGGTTTAAGCTTACCTAAGTCAAGGCTATCCCGAGCCTCTGAGTAGACCTTCCTAACACCAGAGGGGCCACCAGAATCACCAACAACCCCATCCCCTGCACCAATAACTAGAGCAGAAGGAGCTAGGCTAGACACCCTCTGAGGATCCTAGTCACCAAGTTGATCCACACCAGGGACCACCAAAGGTTGTACCTCAACCAACTCCTTAGAACCAGAGCCATCCACCATTTGCATAACAGCTGTAAACCCTTCCTCCTGAACTAACCCATCCAAAGCCTCAAATTTATTGAAAGTTTCCCCTTCCTGTCTATCTTGAAAAGGCCTCTTTTGGCCCCAGCCTCGATTTCGAGGTTTAACAGGAACAAAACCTTCTTTGTCCGCTGCCAAGCCCTGCGCTGGATCCTTACCCTTTTCCACCCTCGGATTAGATTGGGTATCCGCATTAATTTTACCTCCTGTACTAAAAGCCCAAGGACACCTCTACAGCAGATGTCCATATTCATGACATAGCCGACACCAAAAAGGCAACATTTCATAATCCAATGGTTGGGTCCAGGAATTAGAGCCAACAGTCAAATCAATAGAAGCAGACAGAGGCTGACTTAGATCAATCTCAACACAAACCCTCGCATAAGAAAAGATTCTCTTATCCAAAGTATGTTGAGAAGGACTAATAGGCTTCCCCAACAATAAAGCAATCGATTGTAAAATATCAGTTCTCCAACATTCAAGAGGTAGTCGAGGAAGGCGGACCCAAACTGGGACCCTAGAAGGTAGCTCTTCTACCAAATTAAAGCCTGCATGCCATGGTTTTATGAAAAGACCTACTTGGTTATAAAAATAAGGCCCCCCTTCAAATGCCTTATTTCGATCTGAAATGCACGAGAAGTCTACCAGAAAGAAATTGTTTGCAGCCAACAAAACATCAAAGTCACCCTCTGGAGACCAGGTCTTGCGGATCCAAGTGTCCAAGAAAGAAAGAGAAACCCTCATCTGCATAAACTTACAAATCAAAACATGTTTGTTGTAGTAATCCAGATCATCCGCAACTGCCTTCGATTGAATCACCAAAACCAGACGAACTTGCGCCCTCTCCAAGCATCCATTTACCTTATGCATTTTAAAGGTATTCATTTTTTTCCGACCCTCTCCAAGAGGAGCCCCACTAGCCTCCGACATAGCATTATCTCCCCTCACCTCATCAATCGATACATTCATTGCCATTGAGACCACCCACCAAAAGCACCAACCAAATAAAACCCCAAACCAAAACCAGCCCATCGCTATTACAAGCAAGAGAATAAACTTCAAGAAGCTCCACCCTACACAAGGAAGCAAATAGAACTCCACCCAGCCAGCAAAGGAGAAGAAGAACGCAGGCAAAGAGCCACCCCCGCATCCAAACCACGCACCCAACAGCCAGCACCAAACAAATCTGAAGAGGAACCAGCGCTTAGAGAAAAAGAGAGTAGAAAATGGCCACCCCTGGCCTCAACCCTCACCACACCAAATCCCGTCCCCCACACACCGACACCAGGAACACAGAACAGAGGAAGCTAGGGCACGGGTGCCCTAGCTCGCCCGCAGCAAGCTCTCGAAAATGCCATCCGCATTCCTTTCCTCCTCATCTCAAATTTTATTCATTTATTCTCCACACTAAATTTTAGGTCATTTCTATTTGATCTAGAAATAGTAGTGACACTTGATGCAGGTACTTTATTTTCTCTCTTTTTATATGCATTTTAGACCTACAATACTAGTGCATTTGTATGGAATATTATATCTTCATTTGATGGCCTCGACAATTGGTATAACTATATGAATTTGCTTATAAATTCAATTTTGTGAGTGGGAAACTCACATTGATTTACATTAGCATTATAACCATGTTGAAAGCTTGAATTAATTGTATAGTATTAAGCATCTACTTTGTTTATTCCCCCATGGAATTCTATTTTTGATGTACCATATTAAATATCTTCATATTCATAGTGTTGAGAATAATATTTCTCATGATGAAATTTTTTATATTTTCTTATTGAAATGAAATTTATATGTTTAAGTGGAGTAATTTGAGCCTCCAAAAACTTATTTTTTCCATTTATATTTATCAATAAGCATGTCATTCAATTTTTTGATAAACCTTATCATTACAATAATTTTTATAATCATCATTAGAGAAATATTCCTTTATTCTCATTAGGAGAGCACTAGCATGTTCAGATGTGGCACTTTGATTTTCTAGAAACTCAATATTTTCCCTACATTTCATAATTTCATGTTTTCATGATATGTTGGGAGAAGTGGAATATTGATAAAAATTTATTGACTTCTCATGAGAAAGTATTACATAGATGTATCAAGGATTCTATCCACATTTATTCTACCAATAACCATCTCATCACTTTGTATATGTTTTCTTTATAAGTTAAAAATTCTCAATACCTCATAAATATCCTCTTTAAGGTGACATATTAGGTACTCTTGTTCATTTTCATATCTTTATCTTATATTGGGATAAGTTGGATATTTACCATAAAAATATTTTAAAAAATCCTAATACTATGTGCAATGAATTTTCATATACACATCAATCATGTTACACTCCTTTCTCTTCCCAACAATTATATCTTATCTTTCTACTTCATAATTAAATTATTTTATTTTTATATATTTTCTAGTTATGTTATTATTTGGATATTCAAGATTATATAAGTACTGATCTCTTATGTCTATGAATAATCTATTTCTACTCAATGTTCTTACTTTTGAATATTGATAGGTAGGTCTAAATGAATTACCATTTTTTGTGATCCTTCTATATTATTTTTTGTCCTCTTGAATGAAATGTAACTTCTTTATGTTCTTTCTAGTATTCATGGTGCCTTCTTCTGTCCATCTTCAATTATTTTAATGGGCTTCCAACTTACAAACTAATAATATTGGGTTACTCGGGCCTACAAAAATGAACTAGATTAAAAATTCCCAAGCAATAAAACTATTTTTTGGCATAATTTTATGGGATCATAACCTACACACTAACAAATTATTTTTTCAATGTGTTATAATGTTGTAAAGATAGTTGAAATTTCACCAAAAGATCAACCTATTGATGCTTGATACAACTGCCAGAGTTAATTAATCCACAAGAGACACATAAGTCACATCACAAACCCAAGCGATGCGCTGCATAGCACAAGGAGACAAAGGGTGCACACCTTGCAACAATCCCCCTCCCTAGTGCAAGTGAGGGGTTCAAACCCATGACCCAAGCTTTGATACCAATTTTTGTAAAGATGGTTGTCGTTGCACCAAATTATCCCTAAATTATGATAGCAGCTATGGTTCACTAAAGATGATTCCCTAGATGGATCATTGAATCATGAGATGCATAGAAATTAAAGTCATGCTCCTAATCTAGTAGCTAAAAAATATATTTAGAGTGCAAGGTGTATCATTTATTTAAGGACTAAATCCTAATTAAGTGGGTTACAATTTCACAACATACCAATAGAAACAACATATTAAAATATAAAAGTGATATAGGTTGTGCACAAAAATACACAAAAAATATGATATCAAAACACTAAGAATACTTAGTTATCCATCCCCAAACTGTAGAAATCCATATGTAATAGATAAATGGCCATTATAAATCTTTTAATAAATTATAATGCTACAATATTCATCAAATTCCTATTACAATGATACCAACATATGTGGCAAGAGAGAACCTAAGAATAGAATTATCATAAAGATATACAAATGGAACCTTAGAGACATCTAGCTACAAAAACCATTTATAATACAATAACCTCCTTACAATTTAGAAAATATTTTTCTCTAATGGTCATTGGATTTGTATGAGTTTAAATCCTAGAAGGTCCTCAACACTTATAATCATGTAGAAAAGAGAAATGACCAATAATTTGAATGACAAGAAATTGGTATATATAATATTTTGTATGGTTGATGAATCCTTATAGGAATTCAAATAAGAACCAAATATAATTAATGTGACATGTAAACCATGTGAAATCCTATGAAATCAATAAAATTAATGGTTTAGATTAGGGATGAGGACCTTCAACATCTACAACTCAACAACTACATTATTGGTGGTATGGTTTCCCTCATCCTCCAATTTTGAAGTATCACTCTAATCCATTCTCTTGAGATAAAAAATAGCCTTTGGGTGGGAAAATAATTATTGGGTACGATTTTAGGGGTCAAATCACGTAATTAATGGTATACTGGGAGGTTCAAAAAGTGTAGGGGACCATTTGGAAGAAATGCAAAAGTTGGAGTTGGAGTAGGATGTGGGAATGTGAGATACAATATTTAGATGTAGGATAAAACATTGTAAATAGATGGGAAATGGAAGTATTAAATTTCAATGAAACTCTACAAAATAGATGAAATGAGCATATGAGATAGTATGGATGAATGCAAGGAAAATAGACAAGAATGGACTTTATGAGGGGATGTTTGAGTGGATAACTAGATGTTTGGAATTCAATTCAAACATTACATAGGATGGAATGAGTGGAAAATGGTATGCGAGAGTTTTATAGGATTTTGATGTAGAACTAGACATAGGAAAGATTTCACATCCCATTTAATTATCTTAGCTTAATAATTTAATTATTTCATTAATTGTTTGTTAACAAGTGATTAAGAAAGGAAATGTTGTTACACTAATTATTACTTGAAGGATAATTAAGAATGATTATCATGATGATTATGATTAATTATGCGTTATATTTCATAAATGTATCATGAATTGTTGACATTTTCTCATATGGGAAAGAGAGTATCATCGAGAAAGTTCTACTAGGTGGAGGTAACATACCATGATGGAATCACACATTCACCTAGACTCATGTAGTTAGGTTTCATGTGTTTGAATTAGATTAGAAAATTGGGTTTTGTTATTTGAATAATTGTATTATTTTACAAATGGTAGTTATATATAAATTATATGAGAATGAAATATCTCTATAAAAATATAGGTTAATTAAATGATTGGGTGAGATCATGTTAGTATTGGGTCATGAGCCAACTTAGCACAAAAATGTGCTACTTATTGATATGTAATTATATTCCAACATTCTACCAAAGTGGACTTCAAATTAATTGGAGATTGGCATTTCACTTATACTTAATAATACAAGGATATACAATTATAATTAAATGAATAATATTATATTATTATATTAAAGAGATAATATATTATTATATTTTAATATTGTATGATAATACTTTTAATTTATTTTTAAAAATGTTGAGAAGGACCAAATTATTTAAAAAGGAATGATATTAAATAAAATAAAAAGAAAAACCTAAAAAAAAATTCTCCATTTCTCACATGTGCTTTGCCATTGCTTTCACATATTGAATGCATGAGAATCATGGCAACATGCTGGCAAGGTTTTGAAATTTGGTTTTCTACTTTTTTCCCTTCCCCCACATTCCTTCTCAATGCTTTTGAAAATTTCATGCATGTCTAGCATGGATACTACATGAGAAGGGAATTAGGATTACACGTATTAGTTACATGACATGAAAAAGGGTAGATTTTCTCCATCTTTGGAGGAGAGAAAAAAATATTTGAGGGATAAAATAGGGAGAGAATTTTAGAAATATAGGGAGGAGGATATGAAAAAAAGGGGAGATAGCTTAGGGAAGCCTAACACCAGTCAAACCAAAAGGGGAAAACCTAGAATGTGAGGGAATATTTTCCCCTTTGGTTCTTATAGCATATCAATTATTCTTAATAGCAAGTTATGAATCTATCTTTACTGGAACTTATAGTTGGAGAGAATAAATTTTAGGCTAGTTTTGATTTTATTCTTGTAAATGAATATATAGAACTCTTTCTACTTTGTAATTTTGGATAGCATAGCAATGAATATTACAATTATTAACATAAACATGGACTTATTTGTATAATGTGGATGCTTATATTGTGTAATACATATTGTTTTTATGATAAAGAAAAATTAAAATATATATTATATTTAAACATGGTGCAAATTCAAGCTTATTACCATCATATCATGGACTATAATGTTGGTCATTCTAGAACTTAATATGAATCCACTATAGGACCATAGTATAATTGGTCCAAATCAAATAATTTTATAGTATTAATGAACTTCGAATCAATACAATGTCCATGAGGATGTAATGCCTCACTATGTGAACCCCAAAGGACAACAAACACTACACAATTTTTTTTTTTTTAAAATGAAACATTGCATATGATAAATAAGTACATGTACATTACAGGAAAAACAATCATGCATTTAATACAAAGTCATTCACGTCCTCTAGGGTACACAGAACGATCATTACAAATCATAAAATTATATGAAATGAAATCGAATAAACAACCAATACTACATAATGATATCATATAATCATCCATGAGCAATAGAGAGGAAAACAATACAAAATTTTATTGTAATTAAATTTATAGTTCCATGATACAATGGTGGAGCATATTTCCATAGATACAACACATCAAGGTTACATTGGTACATTACATAATGTTTTCCTTATAACAATGGGAAAAGTACATCGAGTACAAGAATGATACATCAATGAAGATTATGGTACAAAATGAGGAAAAGTCTTCAACCAAGTGAAGCTCTAGAACTTTGCATCCACTTCTACATTACAAACACATCTTGGGAACCCAATGGAGTGCATAGCATGTTCCACCCGACTGCGTAGACCCAAAGGTCCACCCCCATGCTAGGAGATGACAAGAAAGGATCCACATCCAAACAAGGTCAAGCAAACAAGGCTAACTCCACATTGACATAAACAACATCAAACAAGTACAACAACACTTCCAGAGGCTACCAACCAAAGGAAAATAAATGGGTACTGTGGGAGAGTATAGCATGGCCTTACATGGATATCCAAGCAACCTATCACAAGGTACCACCTCCATCTATTGTTATCCTAACTACCTATTTCAAGGTGTTGCTCCATAGGGTGACTCATGTGGGACCAATTATATATTGTGAGGACAAGGTAGTGATCTTATCGACTAGGTCTTCTCATCCCATCCTTAGCCCGTGAAAGCACTAACGGTATGGGTGAGGCACATAATTAATCTTGTTTAATGTTTAACTACTGAAACCCACTAGTTCATTAATTATATTATCACTTGTTTAGGAAACTCTTCCATGGGTTACCCTAACATCCCCTTTGTACGCTGGTGCCCATAAAGAGCCACCCTCCCCAACAATTCCAAAGCAAGACTCATAACCACAAGGGGTGTACCAAACATAAAATCCACAAAACGAATGCACATGTGAGGCATGAACCATATCGCTCATAGTCATAACCAAAGGAAAGAAAAAATCATGGAACAAGGTACACCCACAAGAGCTAAAGAAAAAGAATACGATCAATGGAGCACAAAGATCTAATTATGAGAAAATTCAACACATAACAGGTTCCCCACCACCTCTGGAAGCCTAACAACCTACCACCCATAACTTATCAAAAGGAAGTGACTTAAGCATTTACAGGTTCTGAACTCATCCAAAACATGTCTATACATAAAGATTACCTCGATAACGAAATAAAACAAGGGGAAAATATGATCAATCATGGAACCACTAGCATGCATAAGAAATCAATTACAATGAGCACTCAGAATATAAACAAAATAACTATCTAAACATGTTCAAAGACGATTATAAATGACCATTCATTTGAACGTGAACATAATCCAATCTTATTAAAGATAATGTAATAAATAATTAAATAATCCACTATGATTAAAAGCATTTCCTTTATAATATCTTTTAAATAGATAGGCATTGTGAAAACCTATAGTATTCAAAACATCAGATTTCTTTTGATTTAAAATTCCTAGCATGTGTACTTTTGCTTACTTCAAATTAATTAAAATTAAAAATATATAACCTATATATATTTGTTACTTTAAAATAATAAATTTAATTAAAATGTAATATGTATATTTGTTTACTTTTAAACTGAATAAATTTAATTAAAATATAACTTTTACATTTATTGACTCCACCCTTAATAAATCTAATTTAAATCCAACATAAAAAATTATACACAAATCACAATCTAATAGTAAGGATTTTGTAAATAAATTTAGCTTTAAATAACTTGTAATTTAAAACTAATTTAAATGTACTTGCCCAATAATCATGACACTCATTTTTACCCCCTCTGCCATATCCATAATGACAGATAACCTAACTAGGTAAGAACATGCATTCATTACATGCTAATATAATTCACGAATTAATTAACTCTACTCTTTACCATCTATTTACCACATATATTCTATTTAATTACTTAGAACTTTTCCCTGTTTAACTAAAATATTTTATCTATATCAAGGCAGATAAGCTTTAATCTATAAAATATATTAAATTAAATTAGATTTCCTTAAAACCATAAATTTCATGGTAATAATGACATGTTCAACTCAAATAACCATATATATATATATATATATATATATATATATATATATATATATATATATATATATATATATATTTCTTTTGGCACACAACACTAAAAATATATATAAACTATGAATAAAATTTTAATTAAAAGAAAGATTGACATTGTGCTTTAATGATTTTTACCATTTAAACAAGAAAATTCATTTAAAAATACTTAACAAACTACTTCACATTAAATAATCTTTATATTCATTTATAAATCACAACATACGTGCAATATTTATTTACATAAAATTAGGTAAACAAATATCTTAATATTCCACCCTTTAATGATCAATTACATTACTTGTGCAATCTCTTCAAATTAACTGTTAGTAATTTATGTATATTGGTAAAAACCATTTAACAAACCTATATAATTAAATACAACAAATTACTCCAAATTTGATATTCAGTTTCTTACCAGCTCTTTAACCCAAAAAAAGAAACTTGAGATAGAGATACAATCTAATCAAAACTGGAAATTTCATAACATGTATGAAATTAATGGTGATGATGCAAAGACGATTGAAATGCATAATGGTTTTACTTCAATGTTTGATAGCTTGCAGTAGATCAAAAGATTAATAAATGTCCTAGTAATTAAGAGTGTTTGCTTTCAATGGATACAATTGTTATGCTATTTATGGCAAAGAGGCTTCAACTCAACTTTCTAATAACTACCTAAATTGTTCCATAAGTTATAGACTCTCGATAGTAATATTATATCTATATTTCTTTTGTCACAATGCATATTTTATATATATATATTTTTTGTCACAATACATATTATATATATATATTTCTTTTGTCACAATGCCTATTTTATATATACTTCTTTTGTCACAATGCATATTTTATATATATATATATATATATATATATAGCATATTATAATACTTCACAGAAAAATGACATTTTAAAATTCTCAAAGCAAACAGTGGCGACCATCAAGGCTGCGCCCAACAGTCTTGGTGCTGCTACGCAACACAACAAGAGGGAGAGTGGATTGGAGGCGTGTGACCAGCCTTATAGGTGCATTCTTTTTTCAACCACAGATATTTTTCCATTCATATTAATTATTAACTACAAATAAATTTTGACCCTAGAGATTCAAGAATGTCTCATTAATTGAGAGAAAAACTTATCACGCAAGGCAAGGTGGATATAAAAAGAAAGGTGGAAAAATAATGCAAGGATTTAGAGAGCAGCTAAGAATGGAGGACATAATTCTAGGCCTTCCAAAGAAAATAGGTCAAGAGTGCTTGTTAAGGGTCCCATTCATATATCATGGCGTACCTAGAAAAGTTTGTTGAAAGGGCTGTAGGCCGTCTGTAAACCCAAAAACAGATTGCCGGGTATCGTGGACTATAAAATAATAATATTATTATTATTATTAAATGCAATCGGCAGGTTATTTAAACTTTTAAACTTCCTATTATGTTCAAGAACTGCGGCTGAGACAAGTTGACCATGGAATTAGAGAGATTATTTAAACTACTACAACATTCTATTTTCAAGAACTGCAGATGTGACAGGTTGTCAACGGAATCAGGAAGGCTATTTATGCCTCTACAGTCTTCTATGTTCAAGTGTTGCTGCTATGATAGATTGCAAATGGTATCAGGGACATTATTTAGAATTTATACACCCTCCAAAGTCTAAACATTGCTACAGCGATAGGTTGCCGATGGTATCAGAGAGGTTATTTAAATTCATACACTCTCCAAAGTCTAAGCACTGCAACAATGATAGGAGAGGACGTAAGGGTGCGTACAGTAAGGCTGAAGGGCATATTAATTATCTCCCCAATAATCTTAAGTCTAGCTATGGAAATGACAACCCCTCAAGGATTACACGGGAATCTTCAGGCAGACCCTATGCAAATTGGTTATCAAGTGTGTAAAACAAAATCTCCACTCTTAATATTTTTGAAATGAAATACTTGCAAGGAAAAGAAATTAAAATAAAAACCAACCTGGAGATTTGCAGTTGTAGATGAAGATGATATCCGGTAATTTCCCAATTCTATCTGCTGAAGAACTCGTTCTTTTTAACTTTTTACTTTTTTTTACCCTACACAGTAAAAATCTCTCCTTAAAAATTCCCTTTAATCATTTATTCCCCAATTCCAAAATAAATCAAGGAGAAAGTTTATTGTAAATGGAGATACGTTTCAATATCACAAATTCCAATTTACACCTGGCAATAACCTTTTACCTTGCTTAACCACCTGGCGGAAATTTTGCATTTTAGAGAATTTAGAAATCTACCCCACTAATATTTTGATTGCTGTTAATTTAATATTTTAACCAATAAATACATCATACTTAATTAACTCAAATAAATTTCTTATGGTGATGAAACTTTTAATTATATATATTAAATTTACCATTTTCAATTTAATATTTTACCCCCAAAGATCAATTGATCACATTATTAAATTAAATTAAATTAAACGTAAACCTACCACCATTTTAACATTTTATGGGTAGAATAAAATATATATATTTTAAAATTTACCCTTATTTAATTATAATGAATAGAAAAATATTTATCTATTTAAACATTAAAATTTGCAACTAATTTAATATTTAATTAAATCTTGACGTTTTTGCCACAACTAAAATTAATGATTAAATTTAATGTTTAATTTCAACTGTAATACTAACCATTATTGAATTAAATTAACCAATTAGAAATAATGATACACATCTAAATAAAATGATAAATGCATTAAAATTTACAACTTGAAACGAATGACATAAAACAGAACAATACCATAATAGAACAGGATATTGATGGATGACATTGTCAAACATTGACGGGACAACAAACACGAATGAGGATACTTTCTTGTCAAATCCCTAAACCATGTCATATCCATTGGGTATGTTGGGCACACTCAGACCCGACGATGCAGGTGGATTCGATGCCCGGTACTTGCAATCCTACATAAAACCAAGTGTCAAAACAACAACATATATATATTCAATGCCAAACACATCGTGAGAGAGAATTGTAGTGTGGTAGGATGCTCATGGATGAGCGATGCAACACCGTCCCTCTCACTCAAACCTCAAACAATAACCATATTATAAACAACATCACCATTAAATGATAAGTAAACAACTACATAAGCATAACATCAAACACATATGTCCACATATCAAAATAACAGTGTCATAGACAACCAAGTCCAGTAAGCAGAACTGTCAACCAACCAAACAACATGATGAATAGTCTCCAACATAGTCTCGAGTATGCATCAAACATAAGCAGTATCTAAACGACATCAATCACACACAAAATGTATCATAGGAGTACAGTAAAACGAGAGGCACTACAAAGGACGCTATGACCAGGCTCATCTCCATGAGCTTATTATTGTAAATAACTCCCTTATGTAGGTACTTTTCTCCTCCTAGAAATTGTACAACATAACAAACATAATTTTGGTTACCATCTAAGGATTCCTCTTTATTGGCCTAGGTAGCAAGTCAACAAACTTTTGGACTTTGCATAGTAGTGGAAAAATAAAATATTTATAAATGAGGATTCTAATCCATTTAAGAAATGTAGATAGATGCCTATTGTGACAACTCTGATAATGGCCCTGATTAATTTCATTGATCACAATCATAGTAGAATAACTAATTTCTAAAGCTACTTTAATATTTTCAACCATTTGATCCTAACTTTGATCTTAATTATTTCATGGGTTTGTTAGTGAAGAAAAATACCCAAAAATTAATGTTTTTAATTAGGGAAAAAATATGTTTTGATGGGACCTGAAACCCATTACAAATGGGTTTTTAAGGGACCCAAAAACCTAAAAAAGGAAATCTAGAAATAGATAAAAACATAGATAATCATCTACCCAACATCAACAACTACAAATAGATAAAAACATAGACAATCAACAACCCAATTTAATACCCACTAAAATATACACTATACTACCCAAGTTTCTAAGATTAGGTTTTGAAGGGAAACTTAAAATTTCTAAAAATTAGGTTTTTATAGAGATCGAAAACCCTAACAGCTAGCAAAGACTACCTGAATCAGTTAGGCAACAAACAACCAACAACAACCAAACCACAATGAACCATCTGCTTAGAATAAGCAACACTAAGCCATGACCAAGAGGGAAACAAGAGATCCCTTTTAGACCTAACAATCCAACCCTACTCCCTACCTCAATAAGAGAGTAGCAAGGAAAAACTGAGTACAACGAAGCAAGAATCCCCTTGAAACACCTAACAACCCAACCAACCAACTTAAACTCCATCTCTAAAAGAGAGAGCTACCCTCTAATGGATAGGATGACATGAACACCTTGTCCACCAAAGTCTGATATTTTCTGTAGCGTCAACCTCCACCTCAATAATATTTTCTTCCCCCTCAAAAGGAATAATAGTTGAGGAAACCAGAAAAGAGATCTTTCAACTAAATCCATATTACCCAACTCCACCTCTATAGGAGAGGGATCCACTCAATAGGTCCAATCTTCACCTCAATAAAAGAAATTGAATGAAGAACCCAGGAGAAGGACCCCACTCTAGTAGAAAAGAAAAACACACCATCATTTGGAACTTTAGGCTTCAAGAGTTGTAAGAGAAACAAACCTTCAGTCAACTTAAACAATTGGGACAGTTGGAGAAAATAAATCGCTCTCATCAACCAAATGATAGTAACACAAATAGCCATCACTCCCAATAGCATCACAAGCAAGGAAACAACATCCTTCCAGCAAAACCACCACATGTTGAAATCCTTCTTCCATAAGAAAATAATTTCCCACATGAACCACAACAACTTCCAAAACCAAAGAGGGAACCAAATAATTTTCTTACAAAATAGAGGAACCAAAGTTAATAGAGTAAAGGTAACCACATGGTCCTTCGAATAGTTCCACCAAATTTAGAAATCCTTTGAGGAATAATTTATCAACAACAAGTAGATACATATCTGCAAGCCTAACAAACTATAGTGTAGATAAATGTAACCCTTTACATTTTTTCACTTGTTCAAGCCCTCCTTATTAAATTGGACTTAATAATTCCTTAATTTAGTGTTATTAAATATACCTCTTTACATTTACACACTTATTAGGGACCTCTTAATTAATTGAGCTTAATTAGGCCTTAATTATCCCTTTAATTCACAAGCCTATAAAATTACATTTTTTGAAGGGGAAACCTAACAATAATTAATCCCTAAACATAAAAATTTATATTAATAAATGTGTGTTCCAAGTTTATGGACCTAGGACCCATTCCCCCATGGGAAAATGGGTCCTCCCTAGACCTTAGGACCTAAATTTTAAAAAAAAATTGGTAGTATTTTAACATCTCTTGATCCATAATTCAATGTCGACTTGTGATATTTTAATTTTAGGAAATTAAGGATACATACCTATAAATACAAGGTTATTTCACTATGTTTCACCTAGATTTTCAAGTGTTCAATTACATGAGCTAAGTTTATGATCAAGGGAATTCAAGAGAATATATATCAAATATTTATTGCAACATTCAAGATCCATCCATCATGTTGAATTATTCTTGCATTATGCATGTTTTTAGAGCTAACATTGTGATGTAGGTTTCATGATCAAGTCAAGGATTCAAAGTATCATTTCAAGAAATATTCAATTTTCAAGATTCACATCCAATTCACCCATTTCATGCAATTTGTAGATCTCCTAAGATCTCCATTATCAAGATTTCATTCAAGGGTTTTTTTGAGTGGTAACATAGCTTTGTTCATTCTTCACACTTTATTTTCATTCATTATTTCATTTCAAGGTTTGATTACCAAAATGAGGTATTACCAAGGAAAACCCCTATTCACCCAAAACAAACATTTTTCTCTCTTGTATTTGTGATTATAGATTTAGGTTGAAGAAGATTTGAATACATTTTGAAGAACAAGATTTATAAAGTTTTCAAAGTTGTGAAAGTTGTCAAAATTGTCATCAAATCATAAAATCTAACCTATAGATCTAGTTTTTGACTTTTTGACACTAAAACTTGGACAAATCAAAAGTTTCAGATTTGCACCAAAGGCTCCCAAAAGATTTTTGCAACCCCTGTACATGGATCCACTCACCCATGGGTGAATGAGTCTTAGACCAGCTTCTGAAAAAAGCACTTTTGGTGACTGGTACACATGTTCCTGCCCTTCTCTGATCTGCATTCTAATTTTCAGTTATGTAAATATTGAGTTTAATTTTTTTGTTTCAAGTGTTAGATTTCATTTTGTTCTTGATTTACTATTTTTAGTCTTTCTCCCCAAAGTGTTGTTTGACCTTGACCCCCATCCTTCAGTCATAAGGAAATTTGAAGATTCTCACATTGGGTTGATTCACGTAAGGGTTTATAATCAATTCATTGTTTGGATCTCATTTCCTAATGAAATAAA
>VDFB02262420.1:0-25646 GCA_007258455.2 Sequoia sempervirens
CATGAAACAAAAAAAATAAAACATGGGTTTGAAGTACATACCAGGGCGGGCACTCCTTTAGGATGACAGTTTGTGTGGATCTGATATGCACGGTGGGAAGCCTCTAGAATTGGGGAAATTTTTTCTACCTACTCACTCTAAGCTCTCACAATTTCTAAATTTGGAATGTGAAAATGACCCTTTTTCAAATTCAAATTTCAATTTATAAGTCCAAATTTACGGTTTTTGACTTGCCTCGCCTTCTGGTTGCAATTTTTGACACCCTTGACCTTGAATTTGACCATGTTTTTGATTTTGATCCTCAATTCTATCTTCACCATCGAATTCCTAGCCATCCTTTTGTCTTATCAGAACAATTTTCCAAATTTTTGAAAATCTTTGAAAATTTGTCAAATTTTCCCAAGGGGGCATACCTATACCCTGTTGTCACCAAGACATCCTAGAGCATCTCCCAAACAAATTTCTTTGACACAACATGATGAAATGCATTATGTCAAAGAGGGGCAAAATGTAGACACTGAAAAATGTCCTAAGTCTGCGAGCACCATTTTTTGCCTGGTTACCGTCCTTCGATAATTGAATAATTTTAATTATTCAATTATGTTCGATCATATTCCTCTATTAATTAAATAATTTTTATTTAATTAATTAATTCACCTTCTGATCTATATTCTATTTTGATCAATTAAAATTATTTAATTGTATCACTAATATACCCCTATCTTCAATAATTAAATAAATCTTTAAATTTATTTAATTATTTCTCTTTCATATATAGTGAGATAATAATAATTATTATTTGACCTTTTATTCTTCTATAATTAAATAATTGTCAAAATTATTTAATTATGTGTCATTCCTCTCTTTTGAATAAATAATTCAAATTAATTATCCTTGTCCAATTTCCATTTCTCCATTTAATTAAATCTCCTTTTTCATTTTCTCCAAAAAAATAATTTGAGTAAATTATTTATTTCCACTTGTCCCTTTCCTCCATTTTTGAATAAATAACTTATGCACCTTTTTTGGTCAAAGATGCCCTATCATTAGCCCTTTTTATAGCCTTCATTACTGTCATAGCCATCAAGCATCATGGCTGTCAATGTCATGCCTATCATAATTCTTCCAAGATTGGCATATTCTTGGTGCATCAATTCTAGACCATTGATCTTGGCATATTTCTAGAGGCTTGATCTTGGCCATCCATTTCATAACCTCCCTCTCATGCATCCTCATATGTCGATCTTGGAATCCTTCTAGAGGTTTAATCTAGACCGTCCATTCAAATGGTTTTCTATAAAAGTAACCTTCCTCCTCCATTTTCAACTTAATAGTTAATTGTCTCCAACTTTCTACTTACCATTTATGGGTATTTGTACATGTGAAGCAACAAATATGAGGGAAAATATTGCAAAAAGGAGAAATAGAAGAGAAAGGGAAGTGATTCAAGTTTCAAGCATGGGGAGTGTTTTGATTTCATGTTCTTATTTTCTCATGTTTTCATTTTTTTCTCTTGTTTAGGTGTGGTTAATAGTCTATAGGTGTTGGTTGTCACTTTTTCTAGGTGAGGAATTCAAAACCCCATCTTATAGGTAAATTATGCAGTTTAAGGTTAAATGTTGTAAACCATGAATTTTCATTGTTGGAAATTACTTAGGAGTGTTCCATGATCATTTGTATCTCAAGTCAAGCTTGCATTGAGGTTTCCATTGTATCTTTCCTGTCAAAGTCTTGGTCATTACTTTTGGTAAAGTATGTCATTGTTAGGGATTGTTAGTGTGACAAATGGCATGAAGTCAATTAGTGTGTCAAAAGTGATTGAAATCTTGTTGTCCCACCATTTTATGTTGTTCCACCCTTTCAAAATGTACTTTTCCATCACTGCTAATCCAATAGCTCAAATGGTCAGTAGGGATAAAGGATGTGAAGAGGGCTTAAGCCTCAGTTTCAATGAAAACCTTAAAGGGAGTGAATTAGGACAATCAAGTTTTGTTGAATCCGTATACACCTAAATTTGGTCTAGATAATCAATTAATTAAATACAAGTTATTTAATTAATTGACCTTTTAATTCATCAATTTATAGTTCATTTTATAGTTCTTCCATCTTAAATCACATTCTTCTAATTTTAATTAAATAAACAAATTTAAATAGTTTGTCTTATTTAATTATCTTTCCTCTTATTAAATTTAAATTCTATAATTTAAATTTAGTCACATGTCTACAAATTTTCCTCCTTCCACCTCATCATATCATGTCTCAACAAATTGAATATGTTAAATATTTAATTTGGGCTTTTCCTTAACAAATTCTGAAACAAACTTGAGACACTTGGCTCTCTTCCTCCATTTATTCTCTCTCACACTTGGCAGATTGTTTTATTAAAGGGAATAATCTCCTTTATTCTCTCCAACTTCTTCATCCTCCACCCTCGATCTCTCCATCTAAAATATTGACTATTGGTTGCTGCCACATCAGAATATTCCTTGGAAATCCTATAAATGTAGCCTCATTCTACAACATTTCATATCACAGTCTTGAGTAATCTTACTCTGCAGAATTTTCATTAGAGAATTTGTGAGCATTTAGCAATTAGCATTTAGAAGCATTTAATTTAGAATCATTTCTTTATCATTAGCTGCATCATAGTTTACAATAGTTAATTACATCATTATCATATCACTTATCAATCATATAGCTCAATCAATCATGTAGGAAATTTTCTAGTATCTCGTTCTTCAAGCTGTCATTTGAAAAGTCTTGTGCATACACAAAATCTAAGCCATAATGACTTGAGAAAATCCTTGAGGATAGAGAACAATAGGATAATTTTAGAGAGTTTATTTTTTTCAATTCAATTAGATTTTTATTTGATTCTCTCTAATGCAATGTTTCATTGATTGTGTGGTTCTATTACTCAGTCACATAATAGCCCCATTTTTATTAACATTTTCTGGAAGGTTTTGTTTATAGATTTGGACATGAACTTCTATGTAGCACACTCGTGGTTTCTTTTAGTGCATACGAAACATCTTTTAGTGCATCTAGACCCTGTTTTAGCACATCGAGATCATCTTTTAGTGCATTCATGGGTTCTTTTAGTGCATTTAGTGTTTTTTTTAGCACATTCAATAGTTTTTTCTAGCACATTTAGTAGTTATTTTAGTGCATATATTTCTATTTTAGCACATCTAGTTTTCTATGTAGAAACTTAAAATTTTGAGAATTGTTTGATACTTTCTATTTTGTAGGTACTTTTAAATGTTGTCAAAGACAATTATATCAAACTGCTAATGGTGTTTGCATGAGCTAGAGTTATTTTTGCTTTCTTTTGATTAAATTAGGCATCTAGTTTAATTAAGGTGCTAATGAACACCTTGTATACTATGCTTGTAAAGTGATAGGCCTATGCTCTCCCCTTCATTGGGTGACCAAAATGCCAGACTCACTCTTTCATGTTTTGATAGCACATTTAGAAGGCCTACCATAGTGGGAAAAAGTACTCACCCTGTGGGAAAAACCTAAGTGGGAACAACTAAAGCCAAGTTTTTTGACCCACTATAATCAAAAGTGAATTTGAGGAAACTCACATTTCAATGGTAGTGTGCAAGATAACCATTGCAAAAGCTTTTTTTCTAAAGGTTGGGAGGTCTCCTAAGGGATTTTATCCTTTTTTGCACCAAATAAAAACCCTTAATATGAACTTTAAGTGTAGAAGCTAGCCGAGTCAGTTTTTGAACATTTTAAATATTCACAGTGCAAGGGGAGAGAAGAATATACCCCCAAGATACTCACCATATAACTATCAAGGATTACTTGCTAAAAGTGGAGGATTTGACTTTGGTTAAGACTTGGGAAAGGAAAAAACACGGGCACCCTCTAGGGGGTGACACAACTGTGTGAGCTGACATAGTTCTAAGATGTGGGTTGTGATATTATTAATGGCCCTTGACATTAGGAGTGTCTGACCTATTTGTTCTTGTTCTATGCCTGTGGAAATCAAAGGAATCAGACCAAATTCTTGAACATACACTTGATGTTTAGTTCCTAGGTTTGAAAACAATTGTTTTACAACTTCTTGTTGTGCTTGGAATCATTTTTCAAGAAATCATCCATTGAAGAAGACTTAATTCACATAATTCACAAACATGAAAAAGCAGACAAAAATCATTATTCAGAAGTTTATCCCCTAAAAGCATCCATTCCACTAATTCAAAGCAAAATAACTAGAAAGACTATCAAAAACCTTAAACATTTCTAGTTTAGCGAATGCATTCCTTGTTCTAGTGCATACACAACATTTTCTAGTGCATCTAGGGCATTTTATGGTGCATTTGTAGCATTTTCTTGCACATTTGGGTGACTTTCTAGTGCATCTGTTCCATCTTCCAATGCATTTGCAAATTTGTTTAGCACATTCATATATAGAGTACCAAGTTGAATCACATCTAGGGGTAGTCTAGTGCATCATTGGTTTATTTTAGCACATTTAACCCATTTTCTAGTGCATCTAAGTCATTCTCCAAAACATTTAGTTCATCTTTTGGAGCATTTAGTCCATTCTCTAGCGCATTTGATCCATTTTTCAACACATTGAGTTCATTTTCTAGTACATTTAAGGGATAGTCTAGTGCAACTAGGCTCTGTTTTAGTGCATCTAGCCCATCTTTTAGCACATCTATACCTTGTTTTAGCGCATTTAGTTAATTCACAACTAGAGAGCTATTTTCACCATCTGTCTGAAAATTAAAATCACATTTAGGGATGCTTGTTAGAAAAAAATCATTCCTTAGTCACAACAGTGTTTTAAACTTGGAGAAATTGGCCTTTACAAGTGAAATTCTTTAAACCAAACTAAGATCTAACACCTTAAAGTGCCTAATCATCAATCACATCTTTGATTGTTAAGCTAAGTTTCACTATTAGGATCTATCATCCTTCATCATGAAACAACGCTATACAATCAGATTTAACTTAGTCTCATCAATAGAATTTGTCATTCTATTTGACTTAGTTATTATCCTTGACACTCCAAACAAAGATCAAAGTTAAGTGAAACTTTAACACTTGTATGCCCATTTTAACAAGATCCCAAAAACAAAATGTGTGTGAGAAAATTGGATCAAATCTAAATAAAAATTCAAACACATGTTAATAAAACATTAAATCGAAAAAGCTGTAAAAGAAAAATGAAATACGCAAACCGTAACAGCAGCTTCTCGAAACCGTCTTATCCTCCTCTAACTTCAGCGTTTTGTTGCTTCGAAATGGCTCTCAGATCAGCAGGTAGAGCTCAACAAAATGGCAACATGAAGAACGAGATGAAATCTAAAAATGCATGATATGCAAAATGCAAGAAAGCTATGCTAGTATGAGAAATATTGCTATACTATTAAAACTAATATGCATGCAAAGACTGATGAAAATATGGCTATGTAAATGAGTATACGAAGTGTGCATATGTGAGCGATTATGCAGAGTGTATGTGGATGATTAACCAAGGCTTGGATTTGCACATGCTTTTATAGAGTTTTCGAACGAGTTTGATTGGCTGGTTTGGTCAACGGCCATGATAATTCCTGACAGATCAAACGGTTGAAGATAAATGAGATTGAAGAGAAAATAGAAGAAAACGAATAAAGCCAGATTTTTCCATTTTAATGGAAGAGATAAGATGAGATGATTTAAAAATCATCTTTTTAGAAGAAAAGAATGGAAAGATTATGATCAGATAAATAATGAATTATCTAATTCAATTATTTATTTATGAGTGCATGTTGATTTTTTCTTAAATAAATAAATATTTAAGATTTTGAGGAAATCAGAAGATTTTATAATTAAACAGAATATCTAATTATGATTTGAAGAAAGCAGAAAATCTTTAATTAAATAAAATATTTAATTAAATTTGAAAGAATGAAATTAATTAAATAAAAGTATTTAATTAATTAGAGGAAAGTTTTAAAATAGAAAGAAAAGAGATATTTAAATTTAATTAAAAAGATTTAATTAAATTCAAAAGATGATAATTAACTTAAATAAATAAAATGTATTTATTTAATTTAATCAAGTAGAATGTGGAATAATTAAATAAAATAGATCTATTTAATTATGGTGGGATGAATGAATACTATACTTAAATTAAATAAATTTAATTACGTATAGAAGAATTTTAGAGGAAATAATTAAATATTAAATATTTAATTAAATGTCAGGAATAATTAAATATGACCAATTTTATGCATATACATTTTGCCCCTCTTTGAAGTGATGTGTAAAACACATTGCTTCAAAGAAAATAAGATTTTGCCCCTGATATGCTTTCGATGTTGCCGCTGATGATGCCCCCTCGGGAGGTAAATCACGAATGATATGAAGTCTGAAAATATGATAAAGAAGATTGGATAATGATATTCCACCAAGGAGACAGTGATTTAGCTCCCGATAAATGATGAAAAAGATGCCCCTGTTGATATGATGCCCCTTTTGATGGAAATTGATGAAATGATGATGATGAATTGATAACTTTGCTTCCCGAAAATAGAAAAACAAAGAGTAAATGATTGATAAAGTGTTTGATAAATTTGCTTTCTGCGATAGAAAACAAATAGTAATTGATGGTAGATCAGATTGATATGATATCCAGCTAGATAAATTTGTGTATTGGTTTGCCTGATAGGATTGATTGGGTGATATGGGTCTGTGATATGATGCACTGGTATGAGTCACTGATATCGGTCACTGATATAGTTCACTTGATATGGGTTTCTGATATGGGCCATTGATATGGGTCACTTGAGATGAGTCACTGATATTGGTCACTTTGATATGGGTTGCGATTGCATGCTGTGAGGCATTGATAGATAGAGAGATTTTGATTGAGTTTTTCAAAATCGAGGTGTGTCGGGACCACACAGAGATCTTGGGGCAGGAGATAAGACTTCCATCACAGAGGCCAACCCTATCAGGGGGCTCTGATATTTTTGATGTATCATTATTGATTCATTCACACATCTCGATGTCTATTATGTTTGGAGCATGTACGTTATTTTGGTCATATCTCATGTATCTCTTTGGAATTTTTAGCTTCATTGGACATTGGACATTTGTATTATTTTTGATGAGTAATGATATGCAGCGGCGATGATTTGTGATGATGTGATGTGCATTTATGATGTGATATGCATTTTTTTTTCTATGTGTTATGGATTTTGATATGAATTTTAATGATTTGATGACTACCATGATTTGCAGGATGATTCGATATGATTTTTTTATGATGATGATGATGACTGATGATGTAGACTAATGATGTCATGCAGGTGGATGACTTATGAAAATGATATGAAAATGTATATATGGAGTATTTGTTTTTTGAATGTTCAAATGTAAGATGATAAAGGATGACAAATGAATTTGCAAAATGAAAAGATATGGAAAATGATAGGATGATTAACGATACGATATGAATGTAAATGTTCTATAATGATGATTAAGTGAAATGATAAAATGAAATGCAATGATAATGACATGTATGAAAATGATAAGTGATATGAAATGAACTGCATGGTAAGATATGATAACGAAAATGATAATGAATGAAATAATAGTGAATGTATAAAAGGAACATGAAATGAATATGAAAATGATAAAGTGTTAATGAGATGAAGATGATAGAGAAACTAAATGATATGCAAATGAATGATAAATGATAAATGATAATGCAGGTGAAAGGTGATGATGAAACAAATGTTCAAATGTCCTCCACAAGCAGTCCAAAGAGACATGACATCCATTGATGTGATTATCATCCTTTCAAAACTCGAGTGCAAATCCACTATGCAGGTATGTATAAATGATCTAAAATGAAATGCAACTAAATGAAACTGACCATTTTGTTGAGCTTGTTGGTATATTTTCTGGAATCATCATAGAGCGTTTTAAAATGTTGGAGGTATGTACAAGCATCAGAGGGGAAATTAGCACCAATGATGACCTGAGTACAACTTTCATGATTTTTGATATAGCAAGTGAACACAAGCATCTAGGTATAATTGAACCGAGATGACCTGAGCATTTCTTGCATAAAAAGACAAAGACTAACCACTATCTGATGCAAATTTGGAACTGTCATCAATGATAAATCATCACGTCTCGTGACATATTTGCAACCGATAAATGATTAACCTCTAGACAACAGACAAAGAAAAAATCATCCTCTTTCCTCGCCACTCTAGTTCAGTACATCATCGAGTGTGCTCCAGAGAAATGATATCAAAAATTAAACAACCATTATTCAAAAATGAAATACTGTGATTCCAAACATTATTCAGATTAGAGATCATCCAAATATGAGTCATGATAAGGTACGCAACTGAAAGCTACTGCGATATGGATCAATGGTTGGATGTTTTGGTTTAATTTGGTTGTTTTGTTTTGGGTGATTGGCTTCGATGTCATTGTCTTACCGTTTGAAAGTTGATTGCCCCCAATATGCCCCACGTTTTCCCTAGGTATCGACACAACTTGTTGAAGTGAATAATAATCAAGCCATGATAAGACATTATCGCTCAAGGCAAATGATGATAGCATGGTGCTGGTGTGACCCTAAGATGATGGAAAAGATGCATGAAAATGAAGACTGAAAAGTTAAGTGCAGAACATGAACTAATAGATGGAGAGCTTCCAAATAGCGTCTGTTTGCCAGATTTTCACTATTTGTTTTATTGCATTTTTCTTGTCAATAGACTGCCTGCTTTGCCGGTTTTCACCCTATGACATTTTCTGATTTTTTTTATTTTTATTTTTATTTTTTTATTTTTTTATTTTTAGGACTTTTTCTGATTTTTTTGGATTTTTAGGACTTTTCTGATTTCTTTGGATTTTTTTCAGGACTTTTTCTTAGTTTTTTGGATTTTTTTCTAGGACTTTTTCTGATTTTTTTGGATTTTTTCCAGGACTTTTTCTGATGATAATAACCGCCTTAGACATAATACTTTTTTAGATGCATGCTGTTGATAGGCTCGTCAAACAGGTCCCCTTCTGGCGTTGATAGCTTGTAGGCTCCTGAACCATAGACGGCGATAACCACATAAGGACCTAGCCAATTTGGTTCGAACTTTCCTTTCTTCTCTCTGTCTTGTTGATTGCGTGGATTCTCTTTCAGAACAAGATCACCCACTTGAAAGGTACGTGGCTTTACTTTATGGTTGTAGCTACGAGACATCATTTGTTGATAGGCTTTCAAATGATCAGCAGCTCTTTGCCTCTTTTCGTCTAGAAGTTCCAGTTCTTGAAGGCAGGAAACTCTGTATTCTTCATCTGTTGTGAGGCCTTTCAAGGATACTCTAAGTGAGGGAATCTCAACTTCTAAGGGCAATATAGCTTCTGCTCCATAAACAAGGGCGAATGGTGTTGCCCCTGTTGGCGTGCGGACACTGGTTCTGTAGGCCCATAAAGCAGGATTGAGTTGAACGTGCCAATCTTTCCCTGATGTATTCACAGTCTTTTTCAAGATTTTCAATATGGTTTTATTTGAGGCTTCTGCTTGGCCATTCCCTTGTGGATAGTATGGTGTTGAATATCTGTGCTGTATGTGGAATCTCTCACAAAGTTCATCAACATCCTGATTTTTGAATGGACGTCCATTATCTGTAATAATGGAGTTGGGAATGCCATACCGACAAATAATATAGTTAAGTATGAATGAGGATATTTGTTTGCCGGTAACTTTGGTAAGAGGGACTGCCTCAATCCACTTGGTGAAATACTCTGTTGTTGTGATGATAAATTTATGCCCATTTGATGAAGAAGGATGAATCTTGCCCACTAGATCTAACCCCCATTGAGAAAATGGCCAGGTTGGTGTAAATGGTTGAAGTTCTTGTGCAGGAGCATGAATGAGATTCCCATGAATCTGACATTTTGAACATGTTTTCACAAAAGTGAATGATTCTCTCTCCATTGTAGGCCAATAGTAACCCATTCTAATCAGTTTCTTAGATAAGGTCAGTCCACTCGAATGAGTACCACAGATGCCACCATGAACTTCTTGTAAAGCTTTATCAGATTCTTTGCGTTCAAGACATCGGAGTAAAGTACCATCAAGACCACGGCGATAAAGGGTATCAGCGATGAGGGTATAGCGAGCGGATTGGCGGATAAAGTTGCATTTTTGGTTACGAGATAGATCAAGTGGTAAGATGTCTTTGAGGTAGGCATAAATTTTTCCGTACCAAGGCGAATCGGATCCTACCAAATGACAAACGATTTGGCTTTCGGGTGTATCATAAGCAGGTGTAAATGATTGTTCCACCAGAAATTCATAACGATGTTGAGTTTCTAGGAGTTGTAACAATGATGCGATCGTAGCCATAGCGTCAGCTGCTTTATTATCAAGCCTTGGAATTTGTGTAAATTTGATGTCCACAAAGTATTTCTTGAAGTCATCCACCATCTTTTTATAAGGTAGCAGTTTTTCATCTTTGGTTTGGTAGTCATTATTGATCTGACAAATGACCAATTGTGAGTCACCATATACCTGTAACTCTGTTATTCTCCATTCCAGTGCTATCTTGAGTCCAGTGATTAATGCCTCATATTCAGCTATGTTGTTGGTGCATGGGAACATTAGCCGATATGAACGAGGAATGGTGTGTCCTTGAGGGGTGACAAAAAGTATGCCTGCTCCCGATCCATGTTGAGTGAAAGAACCATCAAAGTATAATGACCATGGTTGTTTGGATTCTGCAGTGAAGACATCTGCATCTGGAAATTCAATGTGCAAGGGATGATCTGCTTGTAGTGGTGCTTCTGCTAATTGATCAGCTATAATTTGTCCTTTGATGGCCTTGCGGTCAACATAGTGTATGTCAAACTCACTTAGAATCATTACCCATTTCGCTAACCTTCCTGTCAATGAGGCCTTGCTCAACAAATACTTGAGTGGATCAATCTTTGAAACCAAATTGACCGTATGGGTCAGCATGTAATGCCGAAACTTTTGTGAAGCAAAGACTACTGCCAGACAAGCCTTCTCAATAGAAGTGTAGTTGAGCTCATGACTTGTTAATGTTCTACTGATGTAGTAGATTGCACGTTCCTTCCCGGTAGTGTCTTCTTGTGCTAGCAGTGCCCCCAGAGATGTTTCTGTTGCAGCAATGTATAAGATGAGTGATTTGTCTAGATCTGGTGATATGAGAACCGGTGGAGTCATTAGATATTCTTTGATTTTCTGAAAAGCCAATTCACATTTGTCATCCCACTTAAAAGGAACATTTTTATGCAGTAGATGTGTGAATGGTAAACTCTTGTCAGCCAATTGTGCGATGAACCTCCGTATAGATTGAAGTCGTCCTTGTAGTGATCTTAGCTGACTGATGTTCTTTGGTGGGGGCATTTCCATAATTGCTTGAACTTTTGCTGGATCTACTTCAATTCCTTTTTCTGAAATAATGTACCCCAAGAGTTTTCCAGACTTGACCCCAAAAACACATTTCTTAGGGTTGAGGCGAACTTTGAATTTCTGTAATCTTGCAAATATTTTGGACAATACTTCAAGATGTCCTTCTCTGGTGTATGATTTTGCCAATATGTCATCCACATAATCTTCCATGAAGACATGCATCATGTCGTGAAAGATGGTAGTCATGGCTCTTTGGTAGGTAGCTCCAGCATTTTTCAGACCAAAAGGCATGACATTCCAACAATAAGTTCCCCATGGACATGTGAAGGCTGTTTTCTCTTGATCTTCGGGTGCAATCTTGATTTGGTTATATCCAGAAAAACCGTCCATTAATGAATACATGGCGTGGCCAGCTGTTAGATCAACTATGGTGTCGATATTTGGCAGTGGGAAATCATCCTTAGGACATGCTTTATTAAGATCTCTAAAATCTGTACATATTCTAACAGTTTTATCCGGTTTGGATACAGGTACAATATTGGAGATCCATTCTGCATAGTCGATTGGTCTGATGAAGCCCACATCAAGAAGTTTTCTCAGTTCCTCTTTAACTAATAATGCAACATGAGGGTGCATTTTTCTGAGTTTTTGCTTTACCGGCTTGACCCCTGGTTTGATAGACAAATGATGCATGATAAGATCAGGATCCAGACCAGGCATGTCAGCATAAGACCATGCGAAATTGACTTGGTTTGCTTTCAGGAATTCCATAAACTTTGGTATTTCTTTCTCTGTCATAGATGCGGCTAACTGCAAAATTCTTGGTTTGTCAGAAGTCTCGAGATCGACAGCATTTGTAGACTCAATCAGAATAGGCGATCGCTCATGGTAGTGCTCCGGGAGAGTGTCAAAATTCCCATCGTTTGGTGCCTCTAAGAGGTTTTCACCATCAGATACGCTCTTTATTTTATCTTTTATTTGATCTAATACTGCCAGATTCTGGTTTTCACCATTAGATCTTTCTTTTTTGCTTTTACTTTTGCAGCTAGGAGACTTGACACTCTCCTGATCAAAAACTCTATGTCGAAAATCACTGGTGGAACAATCATTTGCATCATCTGCGGAAAGGAAGTTTACAATAGCTTCATCACTTGGAAACATAGGTATATTGATAGGTTCAGATGAATCCCAATCAATGAGATCTGGATAAATCAAGGGTATAGGATCGTTAGGTTGTGTGAAATCGGCTATGGTTATGGTCATAACAGAGTGATCGGTAGGATCTGAGGTATGACGTGAGTCAATGATGATACTATCCTCATGATAATCTTGTTCATTTAGATCTAACTCAGTATCACTAGAATCATAGTTGATTTGTGGTTCAGATTCTTGTGGTTGGGACCCTGACCCTTCACCTTCAATTAGAGTTGGGGCATACTGGTGTATTACATCAACCTCTTTATCTCTCCAAAATTCATCATTGTAAATGGTGTCCCATTCATATTCAGCCGAGTCTGTGTCAAAATTGTTATCCACGAAATTCTGAACTGTTGTCAAGCATGCTTCTTGCGAATCTGAGCTTTCTTGCAATGCGAAGACAGCGCCATGTAGTTGTTTGGATGTGTTTTTTTTGGAGTGAGTATCATAACCTAATCCAGTTTTCTCTTTTGCAGCAAGTCCGTGAAGGTGAATAGGTTCAACTACTCCTTCCTTCCTTTTTCCGATAGGACCTTCATCATAGCCCATCTTCTGCATGATTGAGTACCCTTTTCCATATTTGTTTGTGGGTAATTTGACATTAGAGGCTGCTTCATCTTCACCTTTATAGAGCCAATTTAAAATTTCTATATCCTCAGGATGTTCCATGGGGAATTTTTCTTTGATGAATTGTCCATTAAATTTTATAATTGGCTCTATTGGTGTTTGCTTTGATGTTGATGCTGCTGATGTTTGATGTTCCTTGATAGATGGTTGTCCATGTGATCGAGGTGATGTAGGTAAATTGACAAGACAAAGGGAGTATTCTCCAACTCCATGATCCTTGAATTTCATCTTTTTGTCAAAGCTATTGGTCAATTGACTGATTTGTGTGTCAATCTTTAGAGAAGTACTAGTATGAGCTTCTCGATTATTAGGGACCAAAGTATCTTGACTGGCCTTTATGTTGGCACAAGTTTGAGTGTTGGAATTATCAGCAGGTATCGTGATTTCTTGTCCATCATAAGGAAACTTGAGACATTGATGGTAGGTTGATGGGACGGCTTGCATTTCATGGATCCAAGGATGACCCAACAAAATGTTATATGCCAGATCGTGATCCAGTACTTGACAAAAAGTATTCTTTATAACAGGGCCCACTCTGATTGGCAGCATGATTAGACCTTTGGATGCTCTTTCTTCATCATCATAAGCTTTTATGGTAATCTTTCTTCTGAAATCAATAGAGTCCTCAGAAAATCCTAAGGCTTTTACCAACTTCAAAGTACAGATGTTCAAACCAGCACCTCCATCTATTAGAACTCGTCTAATGCGAAATTTATGGACCATGACTTCTAAGTACAAAGAGGAGTTATGAGGATGGGTTATGGAAACGTCATCTTTATCAGAAAATGAAAGACAAGTGGGCGAGGACAAATGCCCTACCATGGCTTGAAATTGATTCACATCCAAATCAGTAGATACGTTGGTTTCAATAAGGGCTTTTTCAAGAATTTCTTTATGGGCCGGAGAAATCTTTAATAGTTCAAAAATAGAAATTTGAGCGGGGGTTTTTCGAAGTTGATTGACCAAATCATATTGATGTTGAGGTGGAGGTTCAATGGATCTCGAGGAGGCACCCTTTAAGACCACTTTGGCTTGCGCTCTTGTTGTTGCATTGACTTCTCGATATTCCACCTTCTGGTTGACTTTTATGACATTCACCCGCTCATCATCTGCATAGAGATGGTTGATGATATGGTCATCATTGATGTGATTCACCTTTTTTTCAGAAGACTCACCTTTTTGATAATTAGGTAAAGGATTGTGAAATGCTTGGTGGTCTGCATTGGTTTGTTGATTTCCTTCTACTGTGATGATGTCATTATCAATCAAGTCTTGAATGGCATTTTTCAAGGCTTGGCAGTTGTTGGTGCGGTGACCTTTACATTGATGATAATCACAATAGTATGCCTCATTCCATGATAGAGGCTTTATAGTGGGTTCATAATTTCGTTGAGGCGGTAAAGTAATAACATTTTTGGCCATCAACTCTTTGAATGCGGATTCTAGGGATTGACCCAATGGAGTGAAAGATCTTCTATTGGAGAAGAACGAAAATCTTTGTGGATTTGAATTTGAGGTGTTTCCTAAAGAATTGTGATTGTTATTGTTTCCTCAATAACCCTGGTTGTTGTTCAAAGTCCCTTGATGGGAAGTTGAATGCTGATTTGTATTGTTCCTCTGAGGAGGAGGATTATTTCCGTGATTTGCAATTGAGTTGACATTGTTGTTGCGAGTGTTTGGAGTGCTGAGGACACAGGGCTTGGTTGAGGCATGATTTGCCTCAACAACACCATCGTTCACCATATTTTTGTTGCGAGTCCAAAATTTAGATTTGTCCTGATTATTGTGATGGTTGGATGAGTTGGGATTTTCTTTGTCATGCTTTATTATCCCTCTTTTGACCAAAACATTTTCAATGGTTAAGGCATCTTCAATCATTTTCTCAAAAGAAGAAGGGCAATGTAAGTTCAAATGATAGCTCATCTCTGAATTTAAACTGTTAATGAAAGTAACTATCTTTTCCTTTTCAGGAACAGGACGTGGATATCTGGAAAACATTCTTCTCCATCTTTGTAGAAACATAATGAAGGATTCACTAGGTTTTTGTGCAACTTTGCAAAGATCTATCATGGTGATCGGGTGTTGTATGTTGTAAGCATATTGTGATATGAATAGGTTGATCAATTCTTCAAATGTCTTGACAAGAGGTGTAATCTTAGATAACCATTCCATAGAGTTAACTCCAAGGCTCCTAGGAAACAATCGCAACAAGTAAGTATCTTCGTGAGCGAATTCCAATGTCATGTTCCTGAAGTCTCTAACGTGATCAATTGGATCCGTTTTCCCATTATAGCGATCAAATTTTGGTATTTCCCAATGCTGGGGAAAAGGAATCATGTTTAGACTTCGGTCAAAAGGATAAGGACAAATGTCCTCAAGAGTGTATTTCTTTGTGGTTGTTCCCCCTTGTAATTCTTTAACTTGTCCTTGAAGTGCCTTGATTTGTTGGGTCAAGGCACTAAGATCAGAAAGGGGTGTTTCTTCAGGTTTGTTTTTCAAATTTTCAGTATTAAAGTCATGAGGTAACTTAGCCCCTTGTTCGGCTAGATAGCAAAAATATTTTTCCTTGTCTCGCTGCAAGATCTTTTCAATGGCTTTATGGAATTTTGGATCTTGCTCAGCCTCTCTAAGACGTTCCTCATCTTGTTCCTCATCACTATCTATCTGTGTTCTGTTCATGTCTTTGTATTGATGGAACGGATTTTCTTCTCTGTTATCTGTATCTTTGTCAAAAAGTGGATTACGATTCATGATGTAAAGAGAATTGCTACTTTCACCCTCCTCTTGAATGTTTTGAGTATGTCCTTCTTGTTGAATTTCGTCCTTCAATTTATTGAATTGGGATCTTGTGAAGATAGGCATATGATTTTGAAAAATTCTTCTAGACTTAGATCACGATTTTGACAAGTGCGATGATAATGATCCGATAAGATGTAGAATCTTATGATATGATCAAGGATGCTCCTAATTTATTGATTGTGGCTTCCAATTGATGAAGGATTTCTGAATCCTGTTGGGGAAGTTGAACCAAAAATAAGAAAGTTGTTTGAGAGATGCACTCTTAAAGTTTTGATCTTTGTTTTTGAAGAAAGGTTCCAAAATTAATGAAGGATTTGATTGGGATGTGAAGGATACTCTATGGAAGGTTGTGGTATGTTGTCAAATTCAAGAGGTTGGTTATGATTATGCTATTGTGATAAAGCTCTTCTTTGATAATAAGCTCGAGAATCTAAGGGATTTACAGCATATTCATCAGTGAATCCTCTAACAAAATCCTGATATCTGTGAAGAAATCCTCGATAGTGAAGCAAGACTTGTCGACTTTTGTATAAGAATTTCCTCTTTTGCAGTGTTTTCTTGTATCCTAAGGGTTTCTTAGGTTTTTTGATTCTCTTGGAAACTGATTTCTTGGGAAACTTTGTTGACTTCCAATCCCTAAGCATGGAGAAAGGTATTTGGAAATGTTTTTGAAGCAATGATATGAAAAAACTCTTAAGTGGCTTTCAGTTGTTGTTCTTCATGTTTCTTTTGAATGATCTCTTTATCTAAATTAATGTAATGGAAGACACAACAAACATTTTTGAAAACAGTTGTTCCTTAAAGCACTATACTAACATGAAGTGTTTGATCAAAAAATGTTTTTCATCAAATGTTTTCACAGGTTTTGCCAATGATTCGGAGCGGACTCTCCTCTCAAGCAGTGCTCAAGTAGATTATTCTAATCAATGGCCCATCTTGGTATGTAGAAGCTCAGCCGTGTCACCCCGAGAGGAGTGCACGTATTTTGTCTTTTCAGGTGCATAGCGAGTTATGGAAGTGGATCTCAAGGGTCCCAGGCAAGCGGTCTTGGTTATGAGCCTCTTGGAAGTTCTTCTCTCCCTTGCACTATCAGTTATATAGTTTTTGTGATGACTGGGTTGGCCCGCACCTAGGTTCGCGTGAGTTTCCGTTCGGTGTGTCTAAACTCTGGAGACCTCCCAACCTTGGGCAAAAGGCTTTGGGATGGTTATCTTGCACACCTCACAAGCAAAGAGGGTTTCCCCAAATTCGATTTAAATTTTATAGTGGGCGGAATAACTTTGGCTTTGGCTTGAACCACTTGAGTCGTTCCGTAGGGTGAGTACTTCCCTCTGGGCTCTCTAAGGTGATTGAAAGAAAACATGCATGGTTAAGGCAAGTCTGGTATTATGATCACCCAGTTAAGGGGAGAGCATAGACCTATTGCCACAATCACAGCAAGCAAATGTTCTTTTTAAAACCCAAATAACGATGAGCTAATCTAGGTGAAGATATTGCTTCACCAAAAATAGATTGTTCAATTTTAACTGCAAGATTCAAATGTTTGGTGACTATCCTAGATTGCTTCTTTTTATCCAGATGTGACTACCCTAGGATTGCTTCATTTTATCCAGATGTGACTACCCTAGGATTGCTTCATTTTATCCAGATGTGACTACCCTAGGATTGCTTCATTCTTTTAAAATTATTACTATCCGCGGTTGCGTCGGATTCAGTCAAATTAAATTACAAATTACAATTTGCAACCTTTTTCAAAAGTGTGCTATAACAGACATCCGAGGCGCTGTAGGAATCTTCAAAGGTGCTAATTGATCCCAATGCTTTTTCAGCTCCGTGTGATTCACCTACAAGATAAAAAAAAAATGATTATAGTGGTAAAAACTAATGATTATTAAAACAAATTTTGATTTTAGAGACATGTTTTTTTTTGCATAGCCGAATTATATTTCAGTTTTTGACGATTTCATTGATCTAAAAAATGAAAACTCAAAGAAGAGATCCCTGTTAATTTTCTGAGAGCTTTCCAGAAATGTAAAGAAGTCAGAAAGATTCTCTGTTTTGCTCGAAACACAGTTGTGATCACATAGAGGCGGTTGATTTTTCACTGTGCTTTGACCTCAAATTAAGTCTGTAAATATAGACCATTAAATTTAAATATATTTTTGATGTGAAAATCTTTGATTGATAATTTAATTAACACCTAAAACGATGATACATCCTGGTTTTTACTGTATCCTCTGGTGAATTGAAACTTCTTAATGCATATAAAAATTTATGTCAATTGTCAAAATTGAATCTGCATGAAAAATCAATAAAACACCGCAAATAGATATTAAAGCAGAAATACCCACAATTATTGAGAAAATTGGGTTCAATCAAATAAAAAATTCAAACATTATTAAACAGGTGAAAAACATAAAAATGATCATAATAATGTGACTTCTCAAGAAGGCAGTCATATATTAACCCGGTGTTTGGCAAATAACTCTCGGTCAGTGGGTGAGAGCTCAACAAAATGGCAGCATGAAGAATGAGATGAAATCTAAAAATGCATAATATGCAAAATGCAAGAAAGCTATGCTAGTATGAGAAATATTGCTATGCTATTAAAACTAATATGCATGCAAAGGCTGATGAAAATATGGCTATGTAAATGAGTATACGAAGTGTGCATATGTGAGCGATTATGCAGAGTGTATGTGGATGATTAACCAAGGCTTGGATTTGCACATGCTTTTATAGAGTTTTCAAACGAGTTTGATTGGCTGGTTTGGTCAACGGCCATGATAATTCCTGACAGATCAAACGGTTGAAGATAAATGAGATTGAAGAGAAAATAGAAGAAAACGAATAAAGCCAGATTTTTCCATTTTAATGGAAGAGTTAAGATGAGATGATTTAAAAATCATCTTTTTAGAAGAAAAGAATGGAAAGATTATGATCAGATAAATAATGAATTATCTAATTCATTTATTTATTTATGAGTGCATGTTGATTTTTTCTTAAATAAATAAATATTTAAGATTTTGAGGAAATCAGAAGATTTTATAATTAAACAGAATATCTAATTATGATTTGAAGAAAGCAGAAAATCTTTAATTAAATAAAATATTTAATTAAATTTGAAAGAATGAAATTAATTAAATAAAAGTATTTAATTAATTAGAGGAAAGTTTTAAAATAGAAAGAAAAGAGATATTTAAATTTAATTAAAAAGACTTAATTAAATTCAAAAGATGATAATTAACTTAAATAAATAAAATGTATTTATTTAATTTAATCAAGTAGAATGTGGAATAATTAAATAAAATAGATCTATTTAATTATGGTGGGATGAATGAATACTATAATTAAATTAAATAAATTTAATTACGTATAGAAGAATTTTAGAGGAAATAATTAAATATTAAATATTTAATTAAATGTCAGGAATAATTAAATATGACCAATTTTGTACATATACACTATGAGATTCAATCCATTTTGAGTATCCCAAGTTGTGTCGATCAAGTAATCTACCCCCATCCATGGTCTAAACAAGATGTATCCTTCCTCAAATCAGACATCATCAATCCCATCCACCTATTGGTCCTATGGAAAAGGATATTTGAAGTTTATTGTGATCTTTTTGTGATTTTATCATTTTGTTTATCTTTTGAGTTTCCTATTATACCTATTCAAGGTTTCCACGATCCATCACATCATGGTACACTTTTACTGGTAGACATAGGAGCATATCTTTATTTTCTGTGTGATCTTGTCTTCTTGGTTGTCCTACATAGTACCCACCAAGATCCTTGTGGTCTTCTATTATGTTGGGGCATCCTTTGTGCTTGTGGTCATTGCAGCATAAGGTCCTACCAAACCCCTTGTGAATTTGGGGTGTTGGGATAACCTTCTTGTCTGTTGTGTCCATCCTATGCATTAGACACTAATTGTCCTTGGTTCCTTATACCCTGATGCATTGTGTCCTATGCTATAGTAAAATTAAATACTCCTAATATAATAGAATGATAGTAGATTTACATTTCATTCATTCTCCCACTGCATTGCATTTATCTCGATCCAATTTCCCTAGCCTATGGTCATTGACTTTTGGTTGTGCAAATATTATCCCCCCACATATTCTTCCTATCGCTATCCCTAGAGTTTTTGAAAGGTGCACTATATCATTCATCATTATTCATGTCACTTTGCATTTCCATTGTCATTTAGGTTCATTATCTAGTTCATTATCATTTCATTAGGTTGCATTATCAGTTTCTTAAAATATTGCATTATCCATTTCATTCCATTGCAGTATCATTATCATTATCATTATCATTTTAAGTTGTTTAGATTAATATATTTTTTTTATTCTAAGCATCTTAATCCATTTCATTATTCTTTTCATTACATTGTATTATCATTATTATTTCATTTTAAGTTGTTTAGATTAATTTAGATTTGTTATCATAAGCATATTAATCCATCACATTATCCATTTCATTATCATTTCATTACATTGTATTATACATTTAATTATCATTCCATTAGGTTTCATTACCATCTCATTTTTCATTATCATACCATTTCATTTTAAGTTGTTTAGATTTGTTATTCTAAGCATCTTAATCTATTACATTTACATTTCAATATCATATCATTTTGAGGTTTTTAGACTAATATATATTTTCTATTCTAAGCATCTTAATACATTGCATTAAGTTCATTTCATTAAATGCATCTCATTACATTACATTCATATGGTACTTCATCCATAGTATTATGCATTTCATACATTCATAATTAAAAATTACAATGCCATCCATGAACATCCATGTCATACATAAACACATGTCATGATCCCATATATATATGCATATATAATAAATCATCATCACATCGCATCTTGCATTACCAATCATTAGTATCATATCCATATCATAAATCATAAACCATAAAGCATCACATCCTACATCATAAAGTGTAGGTGTAATCCATATCATCCATGTAATACATACATTTACCATCATCATAGTCACATACATCCATCATAATCATAAACATACATATATGCATCACAAATTTCAAAACATCACATAAACATCATACTTAGCAACAATAATCCACCATATCATATAATCATATATATATATATATAAATGTAATGTCCATTGCATAGTCCATGATAAAAGTACATATCCATAGTCCATATAGCGTCCATCACATAATAAAATACATTTACATAAGAGTCAAAATGTGTAAATGAATATGCATACATCTGACACATCATGGTGTGATGAATCAAAAAGAATAAATAAATCTCTAACTCAATATGTCTAAAATAATCTATACAAAATAATCAGCATCTCATCTCTGCATCTATTTACACTCTATGTTGGGGCATCTATCAAAACTGGGACCATGTAATGTATGTCACCTACCCCTATCCCTCTAACCACTACTGCTTACATCCAACCGTTGGGGTGAATCTGGCTCATATCCTCTACTGTGTGGGGGTGTCTCCCTATAGTCACTATAGCCCCTAGGTTGGGTAGGTCCTAAGTGGGAACGCACTGGCCTCTGCACAACTTCCCCTATATATGGAGGCACCCTTTATGCTAGATTGGGAACAATAGTATAGTATGCCCCCATCAAGTAGCCTACCTCCATCCTTGTGTTGTCTAACTTAGTTGCCTATATCTGGTCCTAATCCCTCTCTAGCCTATATCTACTAAGTTGTTGTAGCCTCCTCCTCTCCATATCCCAGGCATCCTGCACTAATTTCATGCTAGTCAGATGCACCTTAGTCTATCCTGCTCTCCCCACTACCTCATCTCTCTCTCTTTAGGCTTTGTACCTGTGCCTCTACCTACTCTACCCACCTCACTACATCGTCTCGCTCCCTTTGCATGGCCTCAAATAGGATCTGGGATCTCTCTAGTTATACTCCTACCCACTCAACTAGTCCCAACACCTCATCCTCCTCCCTAGTACTCCCTCCACTAGGCCCTGGAGTCTCTCCACGTCCCTTTGTAAGCCATCTTCCTCTATCGATGGTCCACCCTCTACTCCTACCTATCCTCCTTGTAGACTCTCTACCTCCACCTATAATCTCTCTCTCTCTCTCTTTCTCTCTTCATCAGATTGGCTTAACCTATGTTGTAAAATCCCAATACGGGCTTGTGCACCTACTAGTCTCATGGTTGGGTCCTCCGCGGGTGGTGCCTAATACACCACTAGTGCCCTCTCCTCCACTACTAGCACATATACATTCATCTCTACTCTCCCCTCTTCCTGTCTTTCCTTCTCTCCTCCCACCTATCCATCCAATCTCCTCCTCCTCTAGGGCCTCACCTCTACATCCCCCTCTTCATCCCTGAATCCCACTACTGGCTCAATCGGCTGAATAGGTGTAATCCTCACTAAAAGCCTCCCCTACCACCATGTTACATACATGTTTGTCACATCAATATCATCTAGGCCCCCTCTTTAGCCCCATACATACTCCCCCAATTGATCCCATTCCTTCCTCACCTTGGCAGCTAGAACTATCTACCCCCATCTCGTCTCCCAGGTGATCTATCTAAACCTCACCTCTAGCATGGGGATGTCTTGTTGGATCCCAAACTATCTGGTAATCGAATTAGGCCTGTATAGCTCGATGATGAATGGGTCTTGACCAATTATATAGCACTAGGTAAACATGTAGTTTTGGTATAATAGGTCCTCCACTCTCTGGTCTCTAAAATCTTGATCCACTTATGACTACCACACTATCTGATCTATAGTCAAATCATCAAAAACCCGCCTCTAGTGCTCCAAGATAAATATATGCCTATAATGTAGGATCTTGACATAGTTGAATTCCACTAGTAGGCCATCCACCCACTAGTCAGGTATCAAAATGTCTGGCCTAGTGATCCCAATGTGCTCCCATGCCCACATCTATAGCAAAGTGACATAGGTAACACTGATTTCTCCTCTATAGTAGACCACATGCATGTCCCTATAGAGCTAGACAAGAACACCTGGGCCCCATGCAAATACTCCCCATCCTCACTCCACTAAATGTTGTAAAACCTCAATCATCTTGAGGCTAAAGAACCTCCCACTCCTATCTAGGAGGAGGATATCAATACACACAAAAATAACAATGGTGGCACGGTATCAATGCATGCATTGATATCCAACTCCTCCCCCTAGTAGGGAAAGTCTATAGTCTTGAATACAACTCATAGGCTCTACTCCAATGGTCATCAAGCCCCTCCATTCACCAAGTGGCCCCTAATCAAAAGCCACAAAATCCTCCAAACATCCTTGAGTGTCATTGTCATCTCCCTAGTCAAGAGGAGAAAGGTACATGTTTCCAAGCTCCACCTCTTTATCAATGCAATTAGTAGTAGTCGATATGCTTGAATTGTTGAGAATGCCACCATGTGTAGTAGTCATACTTGGTCTAAGGTCTCATGGTCATCTAAAGTGAACCCCTTGGTATTGAGTGTGGCTAAGTGCCTCTCCTATGGACCTTCAGTGTGTCTATACTTTGTATTCATACAATTCATCTGTCAAATTTTCTCTTCCCATTTTCTTCTAGCCTTTCTTTCTCTTTATGTCCCAATTTGGCGAATTCACCCATTCCCCCATTTTTTCATGCATTCACCCATCAACTTAGCATGTTCACCCCTGTATTTCTCTGTTGGTGACTTCACCTATTAGCTTGGTGAGTTCACCTTTTTCCTTCCTTGGGAGCAGTTTCACCCCTTTACCCAAGGGGAAAATTCACATTTTCCCCTGTAACTATTTTCATCATCAAACAATCTCACTGTCACCTCATGTTTTAATGAATGTGCTTCCACCCTTTCCATGGATAGGTGAAATTGCATTCACCTCTTCCCTTTTTTCCTCATATTGGGAAAGTGTACCCTTTCCCTTTCCCCTAAGGGGTGATCTCACAATTTCCCCTCTAGTCGTGTGTCCACCCCTGTGGTGTAACACATCTTCCCATTCCCCTTTTAGGAAATTTCACAATTGCCCATCCTGCAACACACATTCACCTTTTGGACTAAAGAGTCGAATGCACTTTGATGGGAGAGAAAAATTTCCCTTTTGTGGCACTCCCATTTCAACCTAGCCTACCTTCCCATCCCAAAAGAGCATTGAAAATAGGGGGATCTCTTTCACTTCTAGGGTTTTGGACCTAAAAGGAGGCTATTTCCTTACTCTTCACTCAAGAACAAACCCTTGAGATTTCAATGCAAAGGAGATTGAAATCTAAGAAGGGGACTATCCTAGGGATTGAATGAGATCTAATGAGGGGTTCACCACCAAGTGTAAACTTTGAAAAGACAACAAAATGAAAAAGAAAATGTAAAACCCTAATTGAATGCAAACTAATGTTAAATGACCTAGAAATATGAGAAAAATGTAATAGAAAGCTATGAAACTAAAAGTGTGCACTTGGGAGACTAAAGAAGAAAGAATGGAAGTTTGGATCACTGAAAATTCTACTGTTGAAGTTGACTGGGACTCATTCGTCAATCTGGGTGAATCAGTCCAGTTTCTAGGAAAATGCAACGAAGCAGGTTTCAGCCAAAAGGGTATCCAAATCTATAAAAACCTTTGTCAGGCCTATATAATGGGACTCATTCACCAATAGTGGTGAATCAGTCCACTTCTATTTTTCTAGAAATTTTGAACTAGATTTTGTGCCTCTCGGTCTACTTTGCTCTTCCTGACTAGTTTCCAGATCTGAAACTACAAATTGCCACTTGTAGAACTTCTCCAAGCTTCTCCAAGACTTGATGACAACTTTAACAAATTTAGGGATTTGAAAAAATTTCTCCAACTTTGCTTCTTGGAAAATATACAACCTAGCCCTACAAATCATACTCAAGACGAGGGAAAAATGTTGTGGGGTTATAGAATATGGGTTTGCCTTGGTCAAACCCCTTGTTGGTAATTAAACCTTGAAATGAAAGAAAATATGAAAGGAGAATGATGGACGAACAAATAGTAATGTTACAACTCACTAAATTCTTGGAATTAAGTGCTACAATTATGCTCCAAATGTATGCAATGGATGTGGTTCTTGACTCTATCTTGAAGGAGAAATATATTGCTTGATTAACTTGCTTGGATCATGAACTCTACATCACAATTGTTAGCACAATAACATACATGAAGAATGCAATCTTTGACATGATGATTGATGCTTGAAAAATTCTCTTGAATGCTTGATAATATACCCTTTAAATTCCTTGAATTCTCTTGTAAATGCTCAAATTATCTTTTGAACTCTCTTGAATGATAGGTGTTGAATATGAGTGAAAGAAACTTGTATTTATACTTATTATGCAAGAATTCTTGAAATTACAACACTACAAGCCAAGATAATATCTAGGGGAATATAATACCAATAGAAATTTGAGTTAAAATTGAATTTTGGTCACACAATACTCATTTTCCCAAGGTGCCAAATGATTCCCATCACACATAATGTATGGGACCAAAAATCAAAAGTATCTAGAAATGTGTGAAACCTGCATCGAAGCCAAAAAGACCTAGGTTGGGACTCATTCTCCCAAGGTGGAAAATAAGTCCAAGACACTACATTTGGGCCACATGAGCCAAGAAT